>PVLD010015485.1:0-48335 GCA_004027595.1 Dinomys branickii | reverse complement strand
CTCTTTGGGAGAATGTCCCTTAAGCTGTCTGCTGAGATTTCCGCTTCTACTCCCTACCCCAAGTCCTGGCCGGGGCGAATAAACAGCTCGCCACCCCAGGATTCTTGCAGATAGGCCACTCAGGTGTTCCTCCCTGGGTGGAGCTCCTTCCCCCCTCACAAACCTCGTTGGGGCGCCTAAGTAGGTCTTCCCACCCGGGGGATCCCGCAGTCCTTGAAGCTGCTTTGATGTCTCTCGCTGGGCTGAGCTTCTTCCCGATTCAGGAAAAACCGGTTAGAGCGCGCACGTAACTCACCCTGTGATCGTGCAGACAGGAGTGCTGTTCAGATGTTTTTCCCTGGATGGAGATTTTCCCCGACTCAGAAATCCCGCCGGCCAGTTGCTGTTGCTCCAGTTCGCGCAACGCTGGCTGCGGGGGTGGGGTTCTGAGCGGGATCCCGGAGCGCTGCCCGGTTTGGCGCAGTTTGTCCCAGTAGCGCGTTCTCTGTCGGGTTGAGGAGCTGAAGCCGTTCTTCCCTCCACACTCGCTCTCTCGGCTGGTCGTCTTCTTCCCGGAAGTCCTTATTTCTGTCTTCATATTGCTATATTTCATTGTTTGGGTGGTAATCCTCTGGGAGGTTCTCTCTCTGCTGCCTACCTGGTCGCCATCTTCCCGGAAGTCTTTTTTTTATTTTATTTTGAGACAGGGTTTCATTAAGTCCCCACACTGAGCAGCCTAGGCTTGAATTTACTATCCAAGAGCCTTAACCTCCCAGAGTGCTGGAATTATAGGTATGTGGACCATGGCCTGTTACTGTGCATTTCTGGAAGGAACACGGGTTCCATTAAATTTTAAATTTCCATGCTATATTGTAGAAGGAGAAGTGGTATCAAAAAGCATAGGGGCTACTTAGGGATTGACTGGTAACAAGACGATTCACTGGAGGAATGAATGGATGAATGATGTTACTGGGAAAAGAATGTAGAGGAATTTATAAGGGTAGGATTGTGGCTGGTAGCCTGATCTATGAGAGGAACTCAAGAGGAAGACTGTGGGTACAAGTAAATATATAGAATCTACTGGCCTCAGGTGGGACTTTCAACAATCAGCCCGACAATGCAGTAGACAATTATTCAGTTAACGTTCAGAAATCAGAAGGTCAAGCACACCAGTAAGTAAATATAGTTCATTAGGCTCTATAGAGGAACTGTTCCCTACCTTCCAAATTTGTCCTTTTTGTTGAAGTCTGCACCAGTATTCAGCAGAAGGTTTAGGCACTCCAAATTCCTATTCAGTGAAAAGAAAAAAACTTTGCCAGTGATTTTATAATAAAAACAATAGTTTTTAAATGAGCACATAAGCATGTTTTTAAATGAGGGTAAATGTGAACAAAATGGCATGATTTACATTATATAAAGAATAAAACATTAAAATTCATCTAATCTACAATTTTAAAAAGGAAATAACAAATGACTCATGTCATTGTTTAAAAAGATCACATCTGTAAAAGAGATCCCACGGAATTTTCAGGAAATAAGATGCTTATCTTGAAATGGTTTAATTTTAAGTAGTTTTTAATGCCAAATTAAAATGGACTTTAAAAATCTCAAAAAACACAGCAACCCAAATGAGCTTTCCACTGTCTTCTCCTGTGCTATGCTTGCTGAGATGTGCCCTTAGTTCAAACTGTAGGAGACTACACTACAGACGTGGTGTTCCTTCAGTTTTTATAAACCTAAATATCAACTTAATACATTGTAATAAAAACTGTTACTGCCAAGTAGTCAGCCAAGTCTACTGTTTCTTTCTCTCTGGCTTAAGTTAAATGGAAATTAGGTTTGAAGTGAAATGTCCTCTAGTGACCTTGGAAGAACAAGAGAGTCAATCACATGCTCACTGTCCAACTACACAATTTAGACTGGCCTGGTATTTATTCTTGGTTCAGCATATTTGTCCTGTGAAATCAATAGAAATTTTTTAGATATTATCACGGGAAATAAAGTTTTTTGTAAAATGTTCCTTTGATAAATCATGAATTAAATAGCTTATCACAAATCTAAATTATCAGAATTATCAGTAGATTAGCAGAAAGATTTCAGAGTGCTTTGTTCAGTAAAGCCAACTGACTAGTTTCTCTGAAATAGTGCTATTTAAAACTTAGTCCAAAATCTATTCTCAAAATTTCCTCCTCTTAGTAAAGAAATAAATGCAATAAACATTTTTCCCAAAAATAATTTCTAAAATATCTACTTAAAGAGTATCGGTATTCAAAACAGTACCAATATTTTGATGTTCTCACTTGAGGACATGCATTTTTATTTAAGATATCACTTTATTAATTTTTTATTTATCCAGAATTTTTTTCTCATAAAAAAGAAATACCTGTAGGTTTATTTTTTCTCTCCCACTTACAATCCCTGACTTAAGGGGAAGGTGATGAGAAAATCTTTTTTTCCCAAGCAACTCTTGTTTCGCTATTTGTGGTGGTTCGAAACAAGTTAGGGGCAAATAAAAGAGAAAAACTTACATGACCAGCTTCGTTTTTTTCCACTTTCCTTTCCACTCCCTCTTCTTCCCTCCCCTCCTTCCTCTGCGCTGGGGCTTGAACCTAGGGCCTAAAATTTGTGCACTCACTGAGCACAAACTTCTAGGTTCCCTTGGTTTTTAAAAGAAAGAAAAAAAAAAGCATTAACATACCCTCCAGCTGCAGCTGCATGTAGACAGGTCCTGCCAAAATCATCGGAGGTGTCTATATCAAATCCTGTAAGAATAAATGTCTTATGTATTACATAATATTATAGCTGTACTAATTTTTATGTTAAAAATTCATGTCAAGAAATGTTAAGCATCACATCCTTCCCATCCATCTCAAGCAAAACTGTTAAGATATATATGAATAGCTACAAATTGAAGAGAAAATATTTTTAACAGTGTATAATATTATACAAAACTGACCAATAATGGATTTCTGGTTTTAGAACAGGGACTGGTGTGCTTTACTAAAAGGCCATACCCAGTGCAGCATGTACCTTTGATCACACAGACTCAGCTACTTGGGAGGCTGAGGCAGGAGTACAGCTTAAAACCAGGAGTTCAAGGCCACCCTGGTCAACACAGCACTAGCAGGTGGCTTCACCTCAGACACACACCTTTATACTTCTAAAAGGCCATTAGATACAAGAGAACATTTTTCAGCAATAAAAAGAAAACACTGATAATAATACAAAATGACCCTTAAGAATAACATGCTAATCAACCCAGCCACAGTGTTGGATGATTTTATTACTAAGAATTGTTCAGAATAGACAAATTTATACAGATAGAAAGTAGGTTAGTAGTTGCTTAGGGGTTAGGGAGGGAGAAAATGGAGACCAAGTGCTAGCGGTGCTTCTTCTACAGGGACTAACGGTATTTTAAATGGGTTGTACTGATGGTTCCACCCTTAGAAACACACTCCAAAATACATCACTGTACGCTTTAAGTGGGTAAACTGTGTGGCATGTGAATAATATCTCCATAAAGCTATGACTACTTTTTTTTTTAACCCTGTGTATTACTACTACTAGTGGGAAGAGATTTTAGTCTTCCCTTTCATGGAAAATAGGTATGTGAGTACTTGTGGATGTGAGCACACATACACATACACCTAAACAAAGGATAAAAGGAGAAACAACTCACTTAAAATTCAGTAAACACATGTGTTAACAAATAAAATTTATTCAACTTCCATAATACTGAGAAATAGACTCCATTTACAATCAAGTCATATTTAGTACTCAATGCATTTAATCATGGTTATAGTCTTACAGTAGTAATTTTGGAAATCCATTAATCTTATTTTGTTTCAAACCAAATGTAATTATAGTTTTAAACTACTAAATACTGCATAAATAATTTCACACCTAGAAACATTGCAGAATGGCTCTCAGCTCTTAAAATGGAAACCAAGACCAGTAAGACACGCAAATGAAGGTGTTCCACTTGTAGACATGAAGGAATGACCCAAGACTACCATCTAGTCAACGTTAGTCTAGAAATATTCTATTTCCCACTCCTAAACTAACAAAGGGAGATGAATCACTACAAAAATAAAACATTTCCAGAATGGATAAGAAAACAAGATAGTGTCTTAAAATTCTAGGGAGAACACAACAGCTAGTGTATGTTTGTAAAGGTTCCCCTTACCTGAAGACAGAAGTTTCCGGCAGCAATCTGAAAAGCCACTTAAGGCTGCCAAATGGAGGGGGAACATTCCATGTATGCCACGCCTAAGGTTAATAAGACACAGTACCTTCATTACAACCCAAGAAGACAATCATTTAAGCAAATTATGAGGAGAGTACTTAAATGAAGGATAATTTACTTAGGTGAAAATTTTGAACACTTTGGAGAACAATTTTGCTAGAGCGTGAAAATGGACATAAATTACTCTTCAACTATTTTTTTGAAGTGTGTGTGTGTGTGTGTGTGTGTGTGTGTGTGTGTATGTGTGTGTTTTGTTGTAGTTTTTTATTTTGGTGAGCTGGGGATTGAACCCAGGGCCTTTGGTCTGAGCTACATTCCCAGCCCTATTTTTATTTTTTACTTTTTTGAGACAGGGTCTCATGAAGTCACTAAATTGTCCAGGCTGGGCTCAAACTTGTGATCCACCTGCCTCAGCATACTAGAGTGTTGAGGTTAGAGGTGTATGCTACCACAATGGGCTCAAGAGGAGATTTTCTCAACCTCAGCACGATGGTCATTTGGACTTAGTTACACAGTGGTGGGATGGTCCATACTGTAATATTGGATGTTCAGCATCACCCCTAGGCTATCCGTACTACAAGGCAGTAACACTTTCCACTCTGACCAGAAACCTGGACTTCTGCTTGGGGAGTGAAACTCGCTGCTCTAACACCCCTCTATTTGTAGCCATTCTCACAAGGCAACCTGTTTAAGAATGTTCACTGAAGTAACTTTTTAATAGTGAAAAATTAGAAGCAACTTAGGTTTATAATTAAGGAGAATAAATTATAAATCTTTTTACAATTCAGTTTCATAAAATAAATGAACTAGAGCATTTGCATAGAAGTAAAAAGGCCCCAAATCTATGTGGCTGAATGAAGAAGTTAATGTAAATTTTTGAAGTTGCACAAAACATGTACAGTAGCATACCATTAAGGTACAGAAGGTCTAAAACTTATTACTGAATAAATGTGATAGATGGGGATGATAAATATACCAACTTAAGTATGTATGGTATTTACTTTTATAGAACACATGCAAGAGAATTCATCTTTCAATTAAAATTTTACTAAGAAAAATAAAAAAATAAATGTAAAGCATTCTATGGTGGGAAGCAGAGTCTTTCTTACCCGTCAGTTCTAGGGGTTAATCCAAGGTCCTTGCACAGAGCAACATCCCTGCCCTTTAAAAATATTATTTATTTTGAAACAGGGTCTTGCTAAGTCACTAAGTTGCCAAGGCTGGGTTCAACCGTGTGATCCTGCTGCCTCAGGGGAGCATGGGATCTTTTAAAAAAGCAGCAACTAGGGAACCCTTGAGATCTGCACAGCATAGTCTGTATACTCCAGATAGTATTTAGATAAAAAAGTATTCACTTGTATAACTTTTTTTTGTCTTTTAAGCACTAATAGACTAAAAATAAAGAGCACAAAACTTAAGCCTCTGATTAAAACTGCATACCGTATTACTCTGACTTGAGAAAGAACTGAGGTAAAATATGCAAAAATATACTTTACTGGCTTACTAAATACAATTATATGTAAATATTTTCATCCAAAATGTTTTCAATTTTACAAAAGGAAAAGATGAATTAGTACAATACTGAGGAAAATTCACATTTCTATCTGACATATCCAGAAAACTGCAGTTCATTTCTTTGTTTCCCAGTAACAGCTATCCACACCTTTGTCTACTACTTACTTTGCCGTGTCAGCACCACTTGTAATAAGAGTGTTGATTAGCAGTTCATGGCCATACCGTGCTGCTATGTGCAAAGGGGTGTTTCCATTCTTATCCTCGCAGTCTATTACAGCTCCTGTAATAGAGGGCATAGTGTCAGACACTAGACTATATAACTATCAAGTTAAAGCTGTCACATACAGCACAATGTAAAATACTGTTTAAGTAGGAAGTAACTGATGCAGCAATTCTCACTATATTTCATTAATGGCTTATTTATTGGGCCAACCAGCTGATGTTACAGATATTATGCTTAAGGCAGTTTGTGATTGAGCAAAAGATTTTAATACATTTTAAATTCACTAAAGGTTTCCAGGGTACAACAAGTTTAGAAACTACTGTGTTAATGAATACATATCTTAGAGTAACAATTCTTAGGGCTTTAATGTGCATACTCTGTGCAGCAGCAAACTTGCAATACACTGCTTCAAAAAGCTCTTGATCAAGAACCTATGCCTAGGTTTTTTCCTGTAAGACTACAGCACCTAATTAAAACCAAATGAAACTGAAGACATCAAACCAAAGTATAATAAACCAAAACAAAACCTCAAGCAAAACTTACACAATTTCCTATTATCTTGAGGACTGTTAAGAGTTTCTGGGAACATGGTTTGGGAAATACTGATTAAAAATAACACATCTAAAAGTTCTTTTTATTTAAAAGTTCAGTTTGCCTAGTACTAATTCAAATGTAAGAAATTTACTAGAAACAGTTCAAAATATTCAAAATGGAAAGTGATCAATGCCATAAAATGTGTATATTAATACGTAATACATGTAGTGGAAGAGCAGTTTTCTACTTAGTGATACTGAAAAAATTCAACGCTATCTGTTATAGAAATAAAACAATCCAGGACAAACAATAGAAAAATAAATTATGAAACATATATATACATGGCATTTCATACTCTAATATTTGCTTTTCAAGAGATTTGGAATAAATATTAAAAATATGTACGCTGTTACAACAATTCCTGAATACCATTCATTTTGTGGATTTTTTATTACATTTAAGAACTAAAAAACAAACAGAAATACTTTTTACCACTCTGGATAATGGTTTGTGATCTGGAGAATCTACCGTGGAGAGCAGTCATGTGCAGGGGGGTTTTCCCATCTTTACTCTGAAATAATCCAACATAAAATTTTTTTAAAAACCACTGTTATATCCATAATATGTAATCTTTAGTTTTATATCACTCAAGCATTAAGTTTAATTTAAGCCTATGGTAAAATTGCTGTTGAAAATTATGAACTGATTTTTTTTTTTTGCCTCATAAAGCACAAGTATGCAAAAAACTCTATGCTTACAGTATATAAAAAAGCTTTATAAAACCTTACTATCATGCTTATTCAATAGGTAGGGAAACTGATACAAAAGGATATTAAATGATCCAATCAAGAGCACATAATCAAGAGTGGTATAGTCAGGGTATGCTTCCCAAGTTTAAGGATCAAAATTTCACATTATTCCAGTGTTTTAATTCTATAGAATCCTGAATCCCTTCTTGAGTAAGGAAAAGTAAATACCAGAATTAAATTCAGTTACTATAAATCATTTTAAAAATGTGTATAGTAATTTGTTAATAATTACTTGTAATCAGTGCTGTTTGTTAATTATTTTCTCAAACCACCTAAAATAGATTGGCTGCATGTGTGTCACCTCCAAATTCTAAAGGGCTCTTAAATATGGAAATAAACAATCCTTGAAGTAGGTAGCATCTGTTCTTCTAAATTAGGTTAATTTCTTCTAAAATCTTTTGATTAATCAGGGGAAGTAACTGGTTTGTAGCACCTAACCCTTTTGAAACAGTCAGCATGCCTTCTATGTAAAGTAAAATACAACAGGTGTCCTAAATTTATATTAACACTATACAACTGCACATCTTTTTAAGAAATCTTCATGCTGTTTGGAGTATTATAGCAACACTATAAATACCTACACATTAGTATTTGATTCTGTAATTTTAAATGAATTTTTTGGGCAAACAGGTCACCCAGGTGGTCACCCAGGTAATCTTAAAATATTTACAATCTTGTACGCAGTGTGAGAAGAGACAAGAGAGATGTACACAAGCTTGGGCTGTGGAGTCAGTAATGTTGGCATGAATCTCATTACTGCAACTTACCAAGCAAGATTTTGGATGAACTACCTAACTTCTTTGAGCTTTCAGTTTCTTAACTGAAAATGAGGACAACACACCTGTATCTCAAGAGTCTATTGCACAGAGTATAAATACACTAACCTTTGTAAAATATTCACGTAACACAATAATGCCTTTTCCAATATCATTTTTATTTGGTGTTTTCAGAAAAAAATCAAAGTAACAGCACAAAAAGCACTTAACACAAGGAATCTAGTTTCTTTTCGAAGTATTCCCTATGTGACTATTGATTTATTTATTTATTTATTTATTTATTTATTTGAGACAGTCTTGCTACATAGGTTAGGGTGACCTTAAACTTGCTATGTAGCTAAGGGTGGCCTTGAATGTATGGCAACTCTCCTGCTTCAGCCTCCCAAATGCTAGGATTGGGGCTGGAGATATAGCTCAGTGGAATAAGCGCCTGCCTAGCAAGCGCAGGGTCCTGAGTTCAATCCCCAGTACCGCCAAAAACAAAACAAAACAAAACAAAACAAAAAAAAAAATAAAAAAAAACGAAATGCTAGGATTATAGGCGTGTGCCACTTCTGTACTACACCTGGCTCAAATTTTGATTTTTAATACTAAGCTTTTACCTATAGCCACTTTTACAAACAGAAACCAAAATAACAACAAAAAGATGTAATAAAAATTAGAGTTCACAAAATGAACTTTGGAACATCTAATTTTAATTAACTTATACATAGTAAGCACAATGTTTCAAGCACAGCTTCAAACTTCGTACGTATCAGTCATCGAGTCCTTACAACCTGACAAGAGAGAAGCTACTCATCCAGTTGCACAGAAAAGGAAACTGAGGTCCTGAGGTTAAAGAATACACTTAGGGGCTGGGGATATAGCTCAGTGGAATAAGCGCCTGCCTAGCAAGAATACACTTAGGTCTCCTACTAAATTTTATTCTAAGTTATAGGTGGCACTAGGGTAACTTTTACTTTATATATACTGACTATAACAATTATTCTACATATACAAAGAAATAAGAGTTTCAGCTTTCCAAGTGAAAAGTCTGTCTTAATCCACATTAGGAGGGAGAAGAGCACATTTATTTCTCTGAATTGGAGAAATAACACAAAGAGTTTTTAACTATCCCAAATCACTGCAGAATCAAAGTAGGAGAATTAAGGAAAAACAAAACAAAAAGCCCCACCAATATTCTAAGAAAGTTTCATGTGTAATTAAAAACAGTAACAATAAATACAACAAGAACAAAGCCACACAGAATAACTTTTAAGCTTAAATTTTAAATCAAGTATTTGGTGTATTTGTTTAGTTGATCTATATTTATTCTTAAAGAACAGCCTGTGTGAAAAACTATAAAAGTAGGGCTCATATTACACCACGTTATGAAACTGGACATTTACTGTCCTTTCAAGCCATTTATTTACCTCCTCCACTCTGGAAGAGAACAACCTAAAAAGCTTATTAACTGAATTATTACAAATTGAATCAGTCCAATTTCTAGGAATCTACATGTTCAAGGACAGAAACAACAAAATAGGGGATGGATTCAGAAAAAGGCAATAGCAGTGAAAAAAAGAACATGAGGGTTAATGATTCTAATTTTATTTTATAACACAGAGAAGTATTAAGGACTCAGCCTCTAGTCAGTCAACAATTTAATAAACATTGATTTGGGAAATACTGTAAACAGAAGTGCCAGAATGAATATATATTTTTAATGGTTGACAATTCACACCTATTAAAATTTTTGCATAATTTTGGAGCTGGAAGGAATCTCAGAAGTTATTAATATGGGAAGTATGTTCCAGTGGAATGTGGCAATAAAATATTTGGATTATTAAACATAAATGGGATGACACAAATCTCAAGTGAGATTAAGATAACTTGTATAAAATCTGCTTCTAACATGAGGCTGTTACCTTCAAATCTACTTAACACTAAATTTTAATCCCTTTGCTAAAAAGAAATTTTTATGTATGAAATCCACTACTGAATTTTAAAAATCACTAAGGATATAACCTCAAAGGGAGGAGTATTCTATTTAGAGTATTCTAAAATACTCTTCTGAGTATTTTATAAGTGAACCTCCTATAGAGTTGATCCTCAACTCTAAATTTCAAAAGACAACATAGCTTAAAAGTAATCACAGGCAAACTGGGCTGGGTGGGTGCATACCTCTAATCCTAGCTATCTAGAAGGATGAGGCAGGAGGCTTTCAAGTTAAAGGTCACCTGGTGTAGCTTACTAAGATGCTATCACTAAATAGAATAAAAAGAACTGTGGCTGTAGGATTACTGGTAGAATGCACGCTGAGTATGCAGGAGGCCCTGGGTTCAATCCCGACATCGATATGGCCAAGCAAATTAAATATTCATGACTAAATGACAGTATATAAAATAAGAAGCCTTATCCTTTAAGACAATACCATATAACTGTAAAGTATAAAATTGCTAATAATCTAGGCAAGCATCCATTATTTTTATGATACTTAATATTTAACCCACAAAGATGTTAACTATAGCTATTCTACCATGAAGAAGTCTCAGACTAAAAAAATCTGGTTGTGACTTTTGCTTTTGAGGAGTAATGAAGTAATTTCAAAACTTTTACTTATGAAACACCCAAGTTTTGTTTTAAAAATTACTAGACTTTTGAAGGAAAAAAGTAACTTTCCTTTCCAAAATAGTTTACATATCTTTCGGTCCTTAATTATCCAAAAAAGCAAGAATTCTTCAAATTAAACTCAGCAGTTCAAACTCATCAATACCATTCTACATACGGTAATTAAATGATGCAAAAGAGAAGTCACTATATGATTTGACTAAGAATGGAAAGCCTTAAATATGTATTCTTTAAAAATAAAGTTTAGCCCCAAGCAAGATTGAAGTTGTTTATGAAACCTCATGTACCTTTCCTTCCTTTTTTGGGTGTGACATGAAAAGGTTTTGTCTTTAGCTGGAAGAGGGCAAATTAAAGGAAGGGCCTAGTTATAGATTGGTGTGACGATGCTACAGCTGTCTGAGCAGGCTACTGGTGTAACTAAAGGGTTAACTTTTGCCAGTCTAAAAGACGTTACTTATCATATATCTGCAAGATAATTATAATCAATCTTAAGTATTTTTTACTAATCCTAAAGGTTCCATTGTGACTCCGGGTCTTCTTTTGTCTTACTGCAAGATAGTTTGCCAAGTTTGTCAAAGGATGAATTGATGAATTAATACAGAGCATCTTGGAAAATCTATGTACCATAAAATACTGATGCTAAAAAGAACTGCTTGCGCTTTCTCAAAGAATTATACAGTAAAAACAAATTTATTTTGGTTCTAGAAAGTGACTGTGACCAAAAAGCAACTATTCCTTAGGTACAACACAGATACTGTTTTTTTCTCTTTACACTGAAAAATTTCACAACAGAAAACTGAAAAATTTCAAAACAGAAATATTTAAAGAAAAGAACTACAGCATAAATGTCCATATACAATTCCACCTGTACTCTACCACTAATATTCTTTTTTTTTTTTTTTTTTTTTTGGCGGTACTGGGGATCGAACTCAGGACCCTGCGCTTGCTAGGCAGGCGCTTATTCTACTGAGCTATATCCCCAGCCCCTCTACCACTAATATTCTACTGTGTGACTTTTATCATAGTCTCTTTCCACCTTATTATTTGATGCCTTTCAGTTACAGACATTACTACATGTCATAGTAATACACTTTAAAATGCACAGTATTCAATATTTGTTTATTCCTTCTGAGAGAAACTTTATTATAATAAGGTATACAAATATCAAATGTACCACTATATGAGTTTGGATAAATGATTATCTGTATTATACAAAGTTGTCAAAATACAAAACATTACCACCACCCCATGGAGTTTTCTCATGCTTCTTCCCCAATCAATCCCTCCTCTCAGAACTAATAACTGTTCTGATTGTTTTCAACTATACATTCTAGAATCCCATGTAAATGAAACTTTCACCTATTCTAGAACCTTACTGAGCAAGAAATGCTGTATATACTTTTGGTCTCACTCAATGTCTTTAAAGGTTAATCCACATTCTCAAGTTTATCAATAGCTCAATATAAATCGCTGAATGGTATTTGTTATGGTTTTAAACATGGATTCTGATTTGTTTCATACCTTCATATTGACATCAGCCCCATTGCTAACTAGAAGTTCTAAACACAATGCTCCATGGGTAGATGCAGCAGCAAAATGCAAAGGAGTAAATCCTTTTTCATTCTTTTGATTTACATTAGCACCGTTATCTATAAGTTCATTCACTACAACATCTTGTCCATTATAGCAGGCCACATGAAGAGGTGTATTTCCATAAGCATTAGGTTCATTCATCTATTGGAATAAAAAAAAAATGTGTGAATGTTAAAGTAGTTTTGCTAATTATTATTGTGGGGTACTTTAGAAATCTTGTGCCTATGATCAAATTATTAAAGTGAGAAAAAAATGAGAAAAAAACAAAAAGATATATAGGTAAGGGTTACAGTGCTAAAGTTCATTTAAAATAATGAACATAAACATTTTGGTGTTACATTAATTGTGTACATTTAGAGAATGTAATTTACATACATAATGTCTATGTCATGACAAAACTGAATGGTTCGAAAACATATTTTAGAAAACCAACATAATGCTGTTCTTAAAAGACTTCTAGGGAGACTTTCTACAGAATTAAATGTAAGGGACTTGCCACAGAATTAACTCTGAGGTACATTCAGTTCAATTGTTTCACTTTGCAGTGTTACAAAAGCCTAAAATGAGCATTGAAGTAGATACAGGATTTAAAAAATGAATAGCATGTTCTCCTTTTTAGTTTATTTTTGTTACAAACATGTATCTATTTTCTAGCTTCACATGTCGACATTTTATCAAAGGCAAAAGAATGTGAAAAAAAGAGAAATAATTCATGTAACTCAGGGTGTTTCATCACCTTTTCTAATTCTAATAAATAAAATGGGGGAATACTTGGGTAAAGAATTTGACCTTACCCAAAAGAGATCTGACCATTGCCCTTGGCTAAGTAATCTACAATATGTCTAACAGTGGTGCCCTTGTTTCAGATGGGGGCTGGCCACATATTAAATCTTAGTAAAGGGCTGACTGCATTTGATTGTCTTAGGATGGGGCCAACCATGCCAGATATAACACATTTCTGCCAACTTGAACCATGGGACAGTCGTGCACGTACTACTGGTAGTTCAGAGCTGCCCAGAAGCAAGACATACAAATTATGGCCCTGTCATGAACATGTTAAACCAACAATGTGATTTAGGGTGGGGGTTGTGATAAATGAGAAATTATTAAAGTTGGAGGATGAAATCAATTATATAGGTAATCAGTCATGCCTATCTAATGGAACTCCAATAAAAAACTCTGGAAACAGAGCTCAGATGAGCATTCTGAGTTGGCAATATTTTGTGCATACTGTCACACACTGATACTGGGAAAGTAATGTGTCCTGTCTCTCCGAGAATGGAATGATAGAAAATGTCACCTGAAGAACATTCATAGGCTCTCTACCCTATGTGTCTACATTTGACTAATCTCCCTTCTTTTTAACTTTTTAATTTTTAATCTACCTAATAAATCATAATTGTGAGCTGTGCATGGTGGTGCATAGTTGTAATCCCAGTATTTTGGAAGGTAGAGTAAGAAGGATTACAAATTTGAGATTAGTCCCAGATACTTAGTGAAACTCAAAATTTAATATTGGATACACACCCATGCAGGACAGTACATTAAGTAGGTCAACTGTGAGAGCCCTGAATTCATTCCCCAGTGTTGCAGAACCCAAGCCAAAATAACTCCCTAAAAATCAAAAAGACACTGTGAATGTACAGCTTTCAATGAATTTTGAGAGTCCTTCTACTCAATTATTAAACTGAAGGCGGTTTTGGAGGCCAAAAACATACGTAGTTGGGTGACCCTGTATAGAGACTGCCTCTAACCTTGGCGTTGGTCTCAGTTTGCCACAACTTTAGTCACTGGTACCCAAAACTGGAGAAAGTAAAAAAGTAACACAACTTCAAAGTACCTGGATTCTATCACCAGAAGATTTTTCTCTCAAAGCCTCCAGAAAGAATCAACTTTGTTCCTATCTTAAGATTAAACTTCTGTATTTTTAAGTCCCTTACTTTGTGTGATATTCTGTTATAAAATTTTTAGAAAACTAAAAACCCCCATAATTAGAAGTTACATGTCACTGAAGTTGGACTATTTACCTCAAAGAACACTGCCACCAGAAATTACAAATGTTATTTTATGGTCAATAAAATTGTACCAACTCTACCAAAATGGATTTAAAACAGTGACTAGAAACAAGGTTGTTTCACTTATCTATACAGTATTAGGGGACTTCTAAGGATATTATGTTACTCTTTTGAGACAGAGATATGGGAAGTATAAAGTCAAAATTTTTTACTCTCAAAGGTACCACACAGCAGTATATTTAGGTTTCTTACAACTTCTTTTAATTCCCACATTTTCAACAATCACTTGCTTATTTGGACCAAAATGTTTCCTGGTCCTTAAAGTAACAGTCCAGTATAGTTCTAATCAGATTCTGTTAACCAGACTCTGTTAACCTCTGTCTAACCAGACTAACATTATCACTTACTTTTTGTTAGTTTTTGCACCTGATCTTAACTTCCTCCCTCTAGCACAACTTTGCCCTCTTACATAATTTGCCACTTAGAAGAACCAGCAAGTTTGTCTGAACTGTACCAAAAATAAGACTAAAACTACTAATAGCAGTTTAAAGCATGGTCTGTAAAAGCTACAGGTACTCCTAGTTGTCTCAATTCAGGAATCAAATATATCCAGATAGAGCTTCCTAAACAACAACAACAAAATTACATTATAAGGAACACTTATACTTGATGAGCAAGAAAGACGCCTCTGTGGTCTTTATGCCTAGCCCTTGCTAATATCTTATAATGCAATCTGTTATAATCATGTTAAGAGCACATCACATTAATTGTATGAACAGGACTACCAATAACCTAGCTACTTAATCCAAGTGTGTCTGATCTGCTGGTTCCCATAGAACTGGAGGAAATGGAGATTCAGGACCTAGAAAATGATGGAAAAGAAAACCTGGCAAATCATTCATGTTTGGAATGTATTTTAGCTTTAAACATACTTTACTCATACTTTACACTAAGGCATTTAAAGGACTTTAAGTATCTGGATAAAAGACAAATATTATACAATAATCTTTCAAACATGAAGTAATTTCTGCCAATAATGTAATAACAAAAATATAGAACACTCCATTATTTTATACTGGTCAATCTATATACTTACATCAACGCCAAGATCTAGAAGGTATTTCACTACGCTGATCATCCCACTAGATGCTGCTGCATGAAGAGGTGTGTAAGACTTCTTATCTTTGCATGTTACTTCAGCTCCTTGAGCCACAAGTAATTTCACTACATCAATGTGACCTAAAATGTTTATGAAGAAAAAATAGAAATGAGCATATAGAAAATATTAAATATAATTAAAGATAAAAATGCATATTAAGTACATGATGCATGAAAATCACTAATAAATGATGTTATAATTGAGTACAGAAGAACGTAAGATTTCAAAATAATTTTGTTAAATGTTGGTAGAGCTTTAAGATATATTATGTATATGCGTAACTCCCCACAATGAATGAAATGATTATGTACTTCAAACATGTACTAATAAAAAAATAAAAATAAAAACAAAAAAGTAGGGAGAGGAAACTATTAATTAAAATACTTGTTTTACCCAGTGATAACCCCACAATCTATAATCTTCTTTTTACCTACATCTTTTTATTTATCTTTCCTCCACCCCAGGTTGTTGCTTTAATATACTTTAAGTTCTAAAGTTAGCTTTAATGCTTACCATAAGAAATTGTATTTCTTTTGCTGTATTGGAATCTTTTACTTAGAAATGGGAATGACGTGGGCTTATCTTCCCCTACCTTCCCTTTCGGAGAAGGGGTGTTATGTTATCCAGGTTGGCCCTCAAATTCCAGGGTGCAAGTGATCCTCCTACCTTAGGCTCCTGAGTGCTGAGACTACAGGCATAGACACATTGCCTGGCAGGCTTGTTTCTTAAGAACGTTAGGTTTTTAAACCAAGCACGGAGTCACATGCCTGTAATTCTAGCACTTGGAACACTGTGAGTTCGAGGCCAGTCTGTGCAATAGTGAGTTTAATGCCAGCCTGAACAATACAGTGAGACCTTGTTTCAATAAACAAAAAAGAATGTTAAGCTTTCTTTTAAATAAGGAGGAAAAAACTTTCCTTATTATTTTTAGGAGATCAGTCTGTTACTCATCTGTGTAATGACAAGCTAGGTTAGACTGTGGTATGGTTAATATCCCTCAAATCTCTGTGGCTTATACAATTAATATTTTTATTTTTCATTATACTATAATATGTTGGCAAAGAGGGCTCTATCCAATAACTCAAGGACCCAGGGTCATAGGGTTGACAGCTTGAATGTGGCTGGTCAATGTGCCAGAAGGAAAAGACTACAGTTTCACATCAGTAATTTTATGGAACAACTTATCATGTTGCTTTCATGATGTTTTTAATTCATTAGCCAGAACTAGTCACAGGCCCCACCTGACCAACCACGGAGGCCTTGAAAGAGGCCATGTATCTGTAAGGTGAGAGAAAAACTATGTAGTTTTTGTAAGTCTTCATTTTTAAAAATAAGATTGGATTATATATTGCTTTGTTCTTTTCCCACAATCTTTTCCATCTGTCTTTGTACATAAGATCCCTTTCTTATATGGAATGTCCTGCTTTGATATTGCTTCCCAATCATTGCTACTAACCCGTGAAAGCCCATGTCAGATGTAGTCTTTCCTGATCAACCCAGTGGTCTTTCATCCCCAGAAGCCCTAGTAGCCCCGAACACCAAATACCTACAGATCCCAGCTAACAACCATGTCATTTGTGTTCTTTCACAATTATTAACTCTTAATCTACTTTTCAAAAATTACTTTATATCTATATTAACTCCTCAAATATATACTTTCAAAGGCAAAGAATGTATATTCTATTTCTTGGTATATTCTACAACACCAAGAGCAGTATTACATACAAAACAGGTAGACAATAAATATTTGTTACCTTAAAAAATTGCTTATGATGCCATTCTTATAATTCTTTCATATGGACTGAGTATATGAAGTTTATAAAATAATGCTTTCAGAGATCCCCTTCTCTCAAAAGAATTAAGGTGGGGTATACTATGTGATATATCAAGAATCAGGCAGACTTAGCTGTTTTTATATAAATTATCAATCGAAGTGAGTATTTTCAGGTTTCCCTTCCTCATTTCAAACAGGAGAGGAAACGAAAAACTGAAACATTTTCTTTCTAAGGGGAAAAAAGGATACTGCTATGGTTTCAATATCCCCAGCAAAACTCATGATGAAATTTAATTCAGTTACAACCACAGAAAAATGATTTAAGACAGCTATCAACTTATAAGGCACCAAATTAAATACGACTACAGTATATGATCCCTCACTATACATTATGTTTTATGTCTCTAAAAAGACATCTACTTGGGTTTACTATAACAGTGATAATTAGAACTTACTAATACCTAGAAGGTTCACAGGTAAAATGCAGGTTTTTTTTTTTTTTTTTCCGCAGTACTGGGGATTGAACCCTGGCTTCATCAGTGATGTTACATAAATATTCTACCAATAATTACTTCTCCAACAGCCCTAAAGCTTTTAAAAATGGGCAAATAGTAAAAGAAACTAAATTCTTTGGATGTTTATATCCCCAGCCCTAAAGCCTCATTTTAAAGGGAGCTACTACAAAGCAAATTTACATTCTGAAAACTGACAAATATTTGAGAACATTTCATAAATAGAGAAAATCCTTTTATTAGATCACTGAGAACATGAAGAGGCCACCTAGCCACTCTGGAAGTGATTTATTTAAAAGAAAAAAAGGAAGACAGTTCTATAGTGAAATGATACTGGTTTTTACAATTTTTTTTTTTATTTTAAAGCAAGAAAAACAAAACGATATGGAATTTCAAAACAAGATAGTGGGAAACAATGGTCAATAGATTGCATATTGTTATCTTCATAGTTGCTCAGATTGTAAGATACAGGTATGCAAAATTGATCAAACAATGTAAGTACAACCCACTCTTTTCAATAAACTAATGGAAATTAATAGTAAAATTATCTTAGCTATCTATACATGAAATGATACTGTTGCAACTTAATGGACTAAGGCCAGAACAAGTGCGTGTCTTGTCATTTACAGAATGTGTGTCTTATCATTTACAGAATGACAGTTATTTATAGAATGGCATCCACTACATCTGTATGATATATATAGTTTAGCAGTCAGTGGTAACACCAATTTATATTAGTGAAATGTAAACTTGATAAATGTAATCACTATCATTTAGGAATTTAGAAAATTCTCTATATTTTCTTCTGTTCATGAATGTATAAGAAAATGAACTATGTTAGAATTTATGTTTTCAGGGAAAGGAGGAGAAAAATAGTTCATGTCCAGTCACATTACACATTGCTTCAAGAAGAAAGAGCTGCTAATCAAAACAGCATTTATTATCATTTATGTTAGTCATCACAGTCAGGAAATTTGAGGCACAGTTTGGTTGGATAAAAGCTGGAAGTACCAAAAGCAACAGAAAAGGCTGAATGTGCAAAGGGACCTTGATGAAGCAAGTACTGGGCAAGGAGAGGGAAATGATTGATGCATTTGGGAAAAGGGACGGGTACAGGAAGCAGAGTTTC
Source organism: Dinomys branickii (assembly GCA_004027595.1). Classification (NCBI taxonomy): domain Eukaryota; kingdom Metazoa; phylum Chordata; class Mammalia; order Rodentia; family Dinomyidae; genus Dinomys; species Dinomys branickii. Next base: position 29,461 of record PVLD010015485.1, on the reverse strand, counting down.
ACAGAGGCATAAGCACACAAGTGCAGCCTAACGTAAAACTAAGGGAGTGCAAGTGGGGGGGATGGAAGGCTAGCACTAATAAAGAGGCCCGGAACAAATAAATTATAAGCCTAATGTGATCCCTAAAGTCTCTTTCTGAGAGGTGAAAATGGTCTGGACTTAGGCTTGTCTTTAAAACCAGTGACTAGTCAATAGCTTCCTCCTTTTACATGTTTAGTGATGTGTCTCCCCTGAAGTTTACTGTAACAGCTATTAAGAAGTTGGACCTTTAAAGGATGACTGGGTTATAAAGGGTCCATACAAACAGATTAATGTGGTTGTGGAAGTGGTGATCCCTTCCACTCCTGTACCAGTGATTTCTTCTGCAATATTATTATGCAGCAAGAAGGCCCTCACTAGATGCTAGTGCCTTCATCTTGGACTTCTCAGCCCTCCAGAACTGTGCGAGAAAATAAATCTGTGTCCAGCATCAATTACCTACTCTCAGGTATTCTGTAACAGCAGCACAAAATGGACTAAGACATACAGTGATGGCCAAGGAACACTGAGTATCTTTTTTGAACACAATTAAGAGATCTGAAAAGTGATACTTGGCAGATCGGCAAAAACGAAGCCACTAAAATACAATACTATTTTGAAAGCTCAACTACAGACAACCCACAAAATTACTCTGGTTTTCAACTCATGAAAAAAGCTATTAAGCCTAATTTATTGAAAGTAAAGGCATGATGCACACTGCTCACTATGAAAACATTTTCTGGTGTAAACATTATAAGGTATATAGTTTTAAGCATATACTATAGACCAGCTGTTTCAAAATAGTCCTGAAGAATAAACTACAATAGAATATTCAGTCTCCAAACTATAGGATGTCCAAGAAACTTGCTTCTTTTTCTTTTTAATTTGAGACACAGTGTTGCTATAGAGTTCAAGTTGGCCTTGAATTCACTATGTAGCCCAGGCTGGCCTTGAACTAATGGCAATCCTCTTGCCTCAGCCTCCCATGTGCTGCGATTACAGGCATGTGCTACCATGCCCGGCTCTGGCTGTTTTACCTTCAACGAACATAGGAAAATTACCTATTATGTAACAAGAGGCATGAACTCGTAGTATGAAACACCAAGTTTTTAGCTTTTGGTTATCAAAATGGAGTCATGACAAAAATGCTAACCTTTGTTTTCTATCTTTCTTTACACTCACTCTAAAGGCCAGAATTGAAATTCTTCTGTTTGGAATTATTTTTATTAGCCGCAAAGGTACCACCTATACTAAAATTTGATATATAAGGTTCGATGAATAGATACAGATACGCATATGTAGTGTTAAAATTGGTTTGCATCTACTTTATAATAGTATATAGATTTTTATGTTAATGATCTTCCTTTTAATCTTTTACTTTTAAATGAAACACAGGAAAAGACAACCAAGAGCAGGAAAGTGATGAGGGTAAGTAATGCCTATAAGAGTGGTTAGCCAGATTTCTAGTGTGATCAGCATTACCTCAGAATGCTCCTAGGATCACACAGGATAGTTCATATGTGGTTCTTCCAAGCCAGAGGTGGCAAGACAGCAGAAGCAGAACTGCAACCTTTGGCAGGAAGAAAACAAGCTCTAAACACCATGGCTGCAGGAGGAGGAGTTCTTCCAGTTTTGTTTGAAGAAACTTCAAAAGTGAACACTATATTCATGGGTTCTCTGAGCCATAACCCCAGTACAGGACTTCAAGGCTAATGGGAGGTTATATTTCTTCCACGTTCATAGAATTACTTCCATCTGCATGATCTTAGCATCTACAGCACAGTGGAAATGCTGTTTTTGTGCATCATAAGATATTCTAAGATCTAAGAATTGATTCATGTTTTTGTTAAATTACAAAACTGTATAGGTATTGGATGGTCTATTTCAAACCTATTTTTCCCCACAAGCTATGTTAGTTTTAGAATACAATTGTAAGATTTTCCAAAAATACATTTATTATATTCTAGTAGGAAAACTTGTATTCTAAACTTCAGTTTCCTTCTATGAAATTACTATTATAGAAATCAAACAAAAAAAATCAAACATGATGATGCATACTTAACCTAACACTTGGCCCATAATAACAGACTTCTTAATAAAGGTTGATAAGTTGAACCTTCATACTTCAATAAAAACATACCTTTTGACTTCATACTTTAATAAGTACAAAGTAAACATACCTTCACGCTAAATGGGCTTTTAGTAAACAATCCTAAATTACACTCTAGGTAGGCCCCTGTCTGAGATGTCTCTCCCTTTCAAAGTAAGCAAACTTAATTTCAACAGCTTTTAGATGAACTGAATCCAGTGCATGCCTGTTGTAGCAAACCTCTTCCACTACCAGGATGGTTCTATTTGGGTAGCAAACTCAAATATGGTCTAACTTTCCATTATACTAAAGAATATTAGGCAAACGACAAGAACTAAAATATACAACTTTTCCTAACATCAAAAAGTTAACTTAAAAAGTACATACCCATATATGCTGCCCAATGGATAGCACGCCTATCTTTCTTGTCAAAAGCATTAATATTGGCACCTCTGGATAAGAGTAGTTTGACCATCTGGAATAAAGAAAACAGAGTTTCCTTTTTAAAATTTAGAAGTAGAATTGTTCATAAACGTTCCTTGTCACGACTTCATCTTAATTTCTTTGGCACTGTGCATTTGTAGAATGGATGGAACTAGACTTAATAATGAAGGCCGTTTAAATTAATAACAGGATAAAGTATGAAAAAATGTTTGCTGTGTATTACTGAAGTCAGGAACCAGTACAGTACACATTGACTGCTTTGAAATTTGTTGAATTTGGTACTGGAAGTATTTTGAAACAAAAATTTTGTCCTGGTACTTGACACACAAAGTAGAACTTGTCAGTATTGATCATGACCCTTTCCAGCCAAAATAATTTGTTTGGTACTTATCATGCCTCCTAGAACCAATTAATAAGCACCAAGGCACCACTGTATCTTTTTTAGGATGCCACTTTGCATTCTGGTATTTTAGAAACAACTGAGTGAAAACGTGTAAAGTTTAAAGCTGGAATTTTTAACAAAAGGGTTTATTTCTATTTGTAGCCCCAAGTGTTTACTAAAATGCAAAGTAATCTCATATTGGAAATTCTTAAATTTAATTCAGATAATAGGTAGTATCTAAAATATGATTAAATGTGACATTGTATATAGTCTACTTCATAATATACCAATAATAATTATATTTACAATAATTTTTAATAATAACCATAATCATGTAATAATAATCATATTTACAATAATTTTTTTGGGGGGGGTCTTTTTGAGACAGGGTCTCACTATGCAGTTCAGAACAGCCTTTTAGCTCACTTTGTTGCCCAGGCTGGTCTCGAACTCACAATGATCCTCCTGCGACAGCCTCCTGAGTACTGGGATTACAGGCATGTGCCACCATACCTAGCTACAATAATTTTTTCACTGAGAGGCACTCCAGATTTCAAAAGCAGCACATTTTGTGACCAGCAACAAAGGAAAGGATTCTTTATGTTGTAAAATCAGAGATATACAGTGAAAAGAACATTGTAGCCACTGACTTCCAGCCATCAAAATATGGCCATGTCACTCAATCTCTGCACTGATGGGTCTGCAAATACGGAAGACCTGGACCCCATCATAGTAGTGTGTGCCTACAGCCCCAGCTACTTGGGAGACTTCAGCCCAGAAGTGTGAGACCAGTCTGGGCCACACAGTGAGATCTTAAAACACACAAAACAAAATGACTTAACAACTTGGCTTCAAAAGTTCTACTTCTATTTGGTTCTTATGTAAATCTTCCATTCATGCATAAAATTCATGAATATAACTACTAATTTTTAAAATGATTTTCTTTCGATGGTTCTATATTTAAAGGATTCTCTTGAGTAAATGTTGATAATAAACTGTAAGAAAATGTTTTCGAAACTCTGCTTTTCTTTGCTACTGTCTGAGGGAAAAACGAAACTGCTGTCTTTCCGAATTGACTTTTTCTACAAAGACAGAACATATTTTCAATTGTGTTACAGTTGGGAGTGTTCTTTTATCACTCCAAGGTGACTGTGAAATTCAAGTGAATGGGCAATATCTCTGAAAAGTATCTAAATTTGAGAAAAAGCCTGAAGGTTTGGTAAAGGCAAAGTGAAACATCAATGAGCAGACGTAATTCTCTTTGCTCTTACTATGGACTGGCAAATGGCTAAAACCAGCAAGTTCATTAATAACAAAGGGGTAGAGATTGTAAAGACAATCATCAATTAAATGCCACCTACCTCCCCATGCCCACTGAAAGCTGCATGATGTAATGCAGTTCTTCCTGCTCGATCAGACACGTTGACATTACTAAGAAGAGGTACCAAAGCTTCAGCGCACTTTACAGCTTTATTAGCAGCGGCTATGTGTAAAGGAGTTTGCCAATTTTTATCTCGGGCATTTACATCCGCAGAATGCTTCAAAAGTACCTGAACTGCTTCCTAAAATGTATGAAGACAAGTTACAAAAGACAAATCAGTTAACAATTTCAGAAATTTTACATATATAAAATATAAATGAAGACAATAAAATTTACTGAAGAAATAAAATTCTGATAGAACTTGGTATAAATATGGAATTTACTCATGAAAACAAAATATTTTGAATTTAAAGTCAGCAGTCAGAGTCATAAAAGGATGCATTAAGACATTGCCATTAGGTACAATAGCAGAAGCTTATAATCTTACCAGCAATTGGAAGCTAAGGCTGAGAGAACAGCCATGGTTCGAGGCCACCCTTAACTTCACAGTAAGCATAAAGTTAGCCTGGGCTACATAGCAATATCCTGTCTCAAAAGACATTTCCTTTCCCTACCCTCCCACTAAAAGAGACAACAATCTTTATCAAGAAGTACAAGATGAAAGACACAATTGATAAATAATCCTCAAAAATATTTATCTTGTTTTGAGTTAGCAAAATACAATTAATTTATACACTGAACAGTCTTAAGATTACCTTGCCACTGAAGATAAAAAAATTAACATTTCTCAAAGTAGACACATGTTATATCTTACAAAATAAAATCACTAGGCATAGTTAATTAAATTTTTAAAAAGGCATATATGGTTCCTTGAGAAATCTCCATACTGATTTTCATAATAATTGTAGTAGTTTACATTTCCACCAACAAAAGGCAGGTTCCTTTTGCACCATACCCTTGCCAGCATTTGTTATTGTTTGCTTTCCTAATGACTGCCATTTTTTCTGAGGTAAGAGGTAAGATGGAAACTTACACTGCTTTAGTTTGCATTTCTCTAATGGCCAGAGATGTTGAATTTTTTCATATATTTGTTGATTATTTGTATTTCTACTTCTTTGAAGTGTATGTTCATTTCTCTTGCCCATTTTTTGATTGGATCTTTAATTTTAGGTGGTCTAGTTTTTTGGAGTTCTCTGTATATTCTAGATGTTATTAATCCTCTGAAGAGTAGCTGGCAAAATTTTTTCCCCATTTTGCAGGATGTCTCTTCACTCGGATTGATTTTTTTGCTATACAGAAGCTTTTTAGTCTGATATAATCCCATTTCTTGATTCTTGCTGTTATTGAGGGTCTGTTTAGAAAATCCTTTTCTACATCTATGTCTTCAAGGGTTTAATGTTTAGATCTTTCACCTGTTTTGATTCCAATTTAGCGTATGGTGAGATACGGGTCCAGTTTCAATCTTCTGCACACAGATAACCAGTTTCTCCCAGCACCACTTGTTGAACAGGCTACCTTTCCTCCCAACATATGCTTCTGGCCCCTTTGTCAAAGATCAAATAGTTAAATGTGTCACAGGAGCTTTCTGCATCTTCAATTCCGTTGCATTGATCTATGTGTCTGTCTCTGTTCCAGTAGCATGCTGTATTTAACACTATTGCTTTGTAGTATAGCTTGAAGTCAGGTACTGCTATGCTTCCAGATTTGCTCACATTGCTCAAAATAGCTTTTGCTATTCCGCATCTCTTCTGGTTCCATATGAATTTTAGAAATTTTTTTTTTTTAAGATAATGATGTTCACATTTTGACTGGGACTGCCTTGAATCTGTGTAACAGTTTTGGGAGTATGGACATTTTGACAATATTCATTCTGCCTATCCAGAAGCAGGGAACTTGTCTCCATTTTTCTGATGTCCTCTTCAATTTCCTTTTTCAGGGCACTGTAGATTTCAGTGTAAAAGAGCCAGTGATCCCCCTGCGAGGTATCTTCCCCAAAGAGCTTAAGGCCTCACACTACAATGGTACCTGCATACTAATGTTTACAGCAGTACAACACAGAATAGCTAAATCCTGAAAACAGCCTGTATCCTCATCAATAGATGACTGGATAAAGAAAATGTGGTACCTATATATAATAGAATACTACTCTGCTATAAAGAATGAGAGATTTGAGACACTTGTAGGAAAATAGATGCACTTGGAAAATATAATGTTGAGTAAAATACACTAGATACACAAGCTTAAATACCATACGGTATCTCTCATTTGACAGATAAAAGAAAAAGTACACAGAGAATAATGAGGAAGAGAGGCAAAATGACAGGCAATGCCTCTCTTGCAATAGGGAAGTGGTCCAAGAGAAAAAGCACGCAGCATGAGGAGGGGGAAGGGGAATAAGAAGAATAAAGATATGCCACGTGCAGGAACCTAATAACCTCAGTTAATGTAAGTATTACATGCCATAACATGAGCTAAGATCAATAGTATCAATAAGAAAAACATAAGATAAGGAAGCTGAAGAAGGGGGGAAGAGAAGGATTGAAAATATTTATGGTATGTACACGTAACCACTCCCAAAGAAGATTATAAACTGCATGAACTGCAAACATGTACTAATAAAAATTTTTAAATAGGTGTATACACAGTCTTTGCTGTAACTGTATCTAGTGTAAAAGCTGCTGTTAAGGTAATTTAAGCATTTATTATCTAAGAGACTTACTTCCCAGCAGCACAAGGAAAAAAATCTTACTCCAGCACATTAGACTCATGTGCTATCAACATAAAGCAATACAATCAGAATTAAACTAAGTAAAACTTTCCTCTTTACAGTGACAACAAGGATTGACGAATTGGAACCTGGGTTTGTTATGGACATCAAGGAGGGGCTCTGCCACCCTTTTCTGTGATACTCCCATGTACCTCTCATCAAAATAATTGGGGTTCCAAGTTTCTCAGATTAAACTACTGTGTGACTAGCAGCCATTTCAGACTTGACTGAAATGTCTTCTCCAATTTCAATTCCGAAGACACAGCAAAGAATAATTTTTTTAAAGGACCCAAATAAATTTGTTTTAGTTGTATCTTTCCTGTTTTGGAAAGCACTGGATCTCTCTTCTTTAATTTCCTATAATACAATTTCCTTTTTGATATAATGCATACATATTATATAATCTGATATGTTCAGATTATTTTTATGAAAGAAAAATACTAAGTTTTTATCATCAGATCACTCTGGTGATTATACTCAAAGCTACCGTAACTTTAGGTATCGGTGAAATGTCCACCAGGTAGTTGACAATATTTCTGTGTACATATTCTAAAACTTATTAAATAGTAAGCCTAAGCCAGTAATCGATACTACTACAGAGTGTTTAGCTACTAGATGAAATTCAGATATAACACGTTCCTATAAACAAACACATCAGCCTACATATGAGATTTTCAACTTAAGTGTGCCTAAACCAAATGGGGCTTAACCCAGCATCTTCTTCAGCATCAAATTTAGTTTTTTCATCACTCTGATTTAATCATGGATTTGGAGCTCAAGAGCTGTATGTAATCCAAACCAAGAAAATGGTGAAACATGGGCATTATTCTGTAAGAGGTCATCAGTGTATGATGTGGCTCAATGCTCTATATATGCTATCTCACTGCTTTCCACTGAAATGAGAGGTCAGAGTCCTATAGTTACCAAATGTGTAAAGCAAATAACATACAGCACAATTTTTTTTTTAAAGTGCAGTATTTTGTGGATCATATATTCTTTTTCCTTTTAAATTTTAAATTGTTGCAATATAGATACTAGAAACATGTATTGCTACTAATTCATAGCACCCAAAGCACTCCTGATTTCCCTTATAATGAAAGTTTTCAGATTTCTAAGTAACTAAAAAAAGACGGGATAAATTCACTTATGTAATTACATATTTTTATATTTTAAATCATTTATAAATATGAATCAAGCCCTAATATAAAATAACATCCTTGTCTTATTCCTAACTTTAAAGTGAGAGCTTTTAGTTTTTGCGCATTAAGTATGATGCTGGCTGTTGTTTGTCAATAGATGGCTTTGCTCAGATTGAGGTAGAGGCCGTCATTCATTTCTATTTTCTGTAGGGTTTATATCACGAATGCACGTGGGACTTTGTTTTTTTTTTTTGCAAGTGAACAGTCTTTTTGTTTTAGTTGCTTTACATTTTAAACATGCAAAAACTCTCAGGAAATTGAGGTCATTCAAGTTCTGTGGGTTTTTTTTTTTTTGTCTTTTTGAGAGTTTCACTGTGCAGTTCAAACTGGCCTTGAACTCACAATGATCCTCCTGCCTCAGTCTCCCAAGTGCCGGGATTACAGGTATGCACCACCACACCTGGTGTTTTTGTCTTTACAAGCACTGTGTTGTCGCTGTCTGCTTTGAGTCTTTATCTCCTGTTTAAACTCAGGTACAAGTGGCACACCCAGGTGAGCTGGAAGGATGCTGAGCCGCCAAGGTCTTGCTCCAGCCAGGGGCAAGCAGTGGTTGTCTGTGCATGTTGGACCAGTGTGTAACTGGGAGTTCTTTCAGTTAATGTCAAGGTGGAACACGGTGTTCGCTGGCCCCAGGCTTTGTCCATGGCTGCGTGATTGGGTAAAGATGCACACAACCAAGAAAATGGCAACACGCCGGGTGATTCCCATTTCTCCTGTCTCTCTCGGGTCCGAGGTCTTCTTTCTAGTTTCTGGAGCACTTTCTGCACCGCAGCACTGTTCTAGTTCTCGGAATCTCCACCCCAGATTTCTCTCTGGCCGCTCCTGCCAGCTCTTGAGGGTGGCTGGAGGAAGGGTTCTGTGCCCACTTAGAGCTCCTGCTGTCCCTCTCCCAAGGCCCTTTGGGTCCCTCACCGGTCCTGCCCCCCTGTGGTTTTAAGGCACAGTTTCCTGAAACTGGCCCTGGAGGCTGCTGGGAGGTAGAGGGTCAGGGCCGCTCAGGGCAGGAGTAGGTGGTTTCCAGAGCCCTCCATCCTGGGTCTGCCATCAGTTAGCTTTGAGAACATCCATACCCACGTGGGACTTTGTCAAAAGCGTTTTCTGCATCTATTGAGATGATCATGTAGTTTTTGTCTTTGGCTCTACTGATAACTTTTTCATGCAACTGAAATCATTAACTGATTTGCATATATTGAACCATCCCTGCTTTCCTGGAGTGAAACCAACTTGGTCATGGTGTATTATTTTCTTTATGCTTTGCTACATTCTATTTGCTAGTATTTTATTGAATATCTCTGCATCTATGGAACAGACTGGAAGAAACAGCCACAACCACAAACACAATCAGCCACAAACGGGTCAGACAAGCTAAATGGAAAAAAGATAGCCTCTTCAATAAATGGTGCTGGAAAAATTGACTAGCCACTTGCCGAAGACTGAAAATACACCCAAGTCTATCACCATGCACTGAACTCAAGTCAAAATGGATCACAGATCTCAATATTAAAACAGAAACACTAAATCTATTGGAAGAGAAAGTAGGTAAAAACGTTAAAGACATAGGGGTAGACAGAGAGTTCATGAACGAAAACCAAACTGCATGGGAAATACTTCAAAGAATCAACAACTGGGACCTCATCTCACTGAAAAGTTTTTGCACATCTAAAGAAATCGCCAGCAGAGTAAAAGAAAACCCACAAATTGTGAAAAAAATCTTAGCTGGCTGTCCCTCAGACAAAGGTCTTCTATCTAAAACATATAAAGAATTACAAAAATCAACCTCCCCAAATTAAAAAACCCAATCCTAAAATGGGCATCTGACATGAATATACACTTCTCAGACAAAGAAATACCAATGATAAATAAATACATGAGAAAATATTCAACAGTATTAGTCATTTGAGAAATGCAAATTGAAACACTGAAATTTCATCTCACACCAGTAAGAATGGCTAGCATAAAGAAATCCACCAATAACAAATGCTGGCAAGACTGGAGAAATAGGAACTCTTCTCCACTGCTAGTGGGAATGCAGACTGGTGAAACCACTGTGGAAACGGTTTGGAGATTCCTCAGCAAACTAGGTCTAGAGGTCCCATTCAACCCTGCTATTCCCCTTCTGGGTATTTTCCCAAAAGATCTGAAAATATCATTTCACAGTGATATATGTACACCCAAGTTTATAGCAGCACAATTTGTAATTGCTAAATTGTGGAAGCAACCCAAATGTCCATCCACTGAGGATTGGATAAAAAAGATTGTGGCATTTTTATATAATGGAATATTACTCAGGTATAAAGATAAACTTGAGCCTTTTATAGGTAAATGGTCACAACTAGTGACCATACTCATACCTGCATGTGTAAGCAATGTATTGTCTCATTAGTGTAAGAACCTGAAAGTGTGACTAAAAACTAGAAGGTATGAGAAACATTGTGAAACAAATGGAAACTGCTCAGAAGTAGAGAGTAACAGGAATGAGGGAAAAGAGAAAAGGAAGAAAGGGATAATTATGTATGTATGTATATATATGCAGGATAGCTAACATAGTTGTACTACTGACTTCTAGTGCTTATTCAAAGGAACAATTAATAATTAATTATTTGATCAATCTTGCATGTCTATATTTGTTTTTCTGAGTATGCACTATGAAGTTATCAATATGTAATACAACAACCAATGTTAATTCCCTGTCACCTTGTCTGTAATTCAGTATTGCTTGTTCTGTTTTTGTGCTACTTTGTAAATGGCTGTCTGTTTGTTAATGTGTTTTGGCCTTTAAAAAAACAAAACAAAATAAAAATGACAGAAAATGAGTGTCTAGGTTTTTGCTCCATCACTACCATTGAAAACTGAGTAGTTTCTAGCTGTCTCAAAACATCTATCCTTATGCAAAGGCATCATGATGACAAGATATGAAAGACATAAAAATACTTCAAAATAATAAATATTATCTGACAGTATCAGTTATCTTAATGAATAAACAATGTACAGGGCTATGAACAAGGAAGTAATCTCACTGTAAGAAACCTCACATACTGTAACATTGTGTATCTTTTCAATTGGTAAAAAAAACAAGTAATATTTTTTTGAAAATAACTTCAGTATCTAAGCAGTAGTTTGATTAATACACAGATGAGAGAAAGTATTGATTACAATCAACAGACTGTCCAAAAGGCCACTGTCAATCAGAACAGAAAAGCCATGAGAAGGATTATATAAGAAAATTAATTTCGTTTTAGGAGGGATAGAAATAAAGTGTTTATACCCTTGGCCATTTCAAACTCTCTAAAAGGTCTTTCACACAAAAGGAGACATAGAACAATTTACTTGGTTCAGGCAAATTCTAAAGTAAAATGACCAGGCTAAGTATTTCAGCAGCTTTTTCATTCTTTTGAAAACTCAGAATTTGAATTTGAAGTCAAGCAGGCTTACTTAATGTTTTTACATACAGTATGTTTAGTAATAAAAATTTCATACCTCACTACAAGATGCAACTGCTCTGTGTAAAGGTGTCAACCATTTGCTGTCTTTGGCATTAACTCTAGCTCCTGCAACAAAAAGAAAAAAATGAATTGAAATATTTCACATGAATATTTTAAATAAACCCAATTTAGCCCAATTGGATAACTAAAAAGTGCTTTATTTTTATGCTTTCTGCTAATAAATTCCCCTTAAATTACAAAACAGAATTATCCTTAACTATTATAATTGTTCAATAACATACTAGTTCTTTTTATTAAAAATAAACATCATTTTATACGTAAGCTAGAAAAGTCACCTTTATACAGAGCATATTCAAGATAAAAATGATCCCATTTAAAAATATGGGTTAAAAAACTCAAATACTACTAGAGATAAACTGTAGATTACAGTATTCCAACCTGTTCATTACATTTCTTTACTGATGAGTCTATCATATCATAAAATAATATCAAAATAATACTATAACTATAATAAAAACACTATAGTACTCTAAGGTTACTGCATAAAATGGATAAAAGAGGTATAGATTTAAGGGAAAAAAAAAGAGATGAATCAACTAATGTCTGTCTGAGTTATACCTAACAATTGAAGAAGGAATTTTTAAAAATACCTTTAAATCATTTTTCTATAGCTGTTCGAAAAATCATGAAGTCAACAGGCAAAAAGTACCTATTACAGAATACAAACATATTCAGTATGACCCAAAGGGTATTACATAATTTAAAGGAGGGGTTGTGTCTTACATAGAAACACTGAATTAGTAGCCAAGTCCCAACCAAATAGAAATGGCATTTAGTAGCATCTACAAAACTAAGTAGATAGGAAAGAGCTCTTTCTGGCTTTCATGATCGACTGCCAGGTCCTGTCCTATAAGTAATCGTAGATTTAAATCCCAAATTCTAATGCATTCCTTATTTTCTAGATGAAAAAACACGTATAACATAACGGTGTGGTTGTGCACACCTTTAGTCCCCGCACTTGGGAGGCTTAGTGAGCCTCTCAAGGGGAGGCACAGGGGTTTAAGGCCAGCTAGGGCTACCATCATGAGTTCAAGAGCAGCCTGAGCTACATAATGAAACTCTAACAGAAAAGAAAAAAAGAAAGAAATACAGATGAAATATACATGGGCTGGGGATGTAGCTCAGGGGCGCAGCATCTGCCTGGCAAGTGCAGGACCCTGAGTTTGATTCTCAGCGCCAAACAAGAAAGTAGTAAACAAACAAACAAACAAAAAGAGGACTTCCGGGAAGATGGCGACAGGGTAGGCAGCAGAGAGAGAACCTCCCAGAGGATTACCACCCAGACAATGGAATATAGCAATATGAAGACAGAAAGGAGAGAGGTGTGTACCCTGAACCCAAGAAGGATCTGAAATGGGAACTGAAGCCCTAGGAAAGACCAAGCAAAACCTCTCCTGGAGGAAAGGATCGGAGGGCCGCCGCGGCACAGTCGGAGAGAGAAGAGACCGAGAAAGAGGAAGCCACTGCTTCAAACACACTCTTGGCCCAAGCCCTCCTTCCAGCAATCACAGCTTCAGCTTCACAGACCCACGTTCATGGAAGCCTCCCAACTCGGCCAGGGAAGAGCGGAGTTCCAAGAGCTGGTCCAGAACTGGAGAGGAGAGGGCGCAGCCAGGAAAAGAGGCAATGGTGGTTGGGAACTGTTGTCAAATCCAGTGTGAGGATGAGAGGTTGCAACAGCCACTGAAGCGGAGTCGCCACCCTGCAGCAACCTTCCTAATCAGCACCTGGAGGCAAGGTGGAGCCAGAGCAGCCAGTACACATCCCAGCACACCTAGCTCTATGCCTGCCTTGAGGCTGTGGCCTCCTGCCTCTCCACTGTGTGGGCAGTTGCCAGTGGGGAGCAGTGGGGTGCATCGGCACCCACATCAGAGCCACAGCAACTCCCAGGGATCCAGCCAAAGAACAAACGGGAACTGGAGCACAACAGCAAGAGAGAGCTGCAGATGGAGGTGGATCACACGGCCCCACGCCCTTCTCACTCCAACATCAAGCAGGAAGCATGAACTGAGTTACTGGGCTTCAGCTCCCACCCTGAACGCCCTCTGTGAGCACCTTGAGGCTTGGAGGCCTGAGCAATCACCACCTGTTCCTGACAGCAATGGGACGAGTCCACAGGCTTCAGGACTCACCCCAAACTACTAATACGAGCAACAAGAGTGTCTCCATACTGCTTGCATATATGAACCTTGTATGAACCCATGGCAACCGGGTAGGCAGCAGAGAGAGAACCTCCCAGGGGAATGCCACTCATACAGGAATATAGCAACATGTGAAGGACAGAAAGGAAAGAGGTGGATATCCTGAACTCGAGAAGGATCTGAAATGGGAACTGAAACCCTCGCAAAGACTAAGCAAAACCTCCTCTGGAGGAGGGGATCGGAGATCTGCCATGGCGCAGTCGGTGGGAGAGGAGACGGAGAGGGAGGAGGTCGCCACTCCAAGCACACCCTTGGCCCACGCCCTCGTTTTGGCGTTCGCAGCTGTGCTTCGGAGACCCATTGCCCAGCTGCAAGGGGTGGGGAACGGTAATGCTGGAGATAAGGAGGTGGGAGGAGAAGAAAGGGCCTCTGGCGTCAAGGCAATGGGACAGAGCCAAAAGGGTCACAGAGGGCGCCCAGATGGGGGTGTGTGCCCCATGGCTGCTCCACTGAGGGCCCTGTGGCTCCTCCGCAGTGGGCCCCGCAGCTGCTCCACGGTGGGCCCCGTGGCTGCTCTGCAGTGGGCCCCGCGGCTGCTCCGCTGTGGGCCCCGCGGCTGCTCCACAGTGGGCCCCGCGGCTGCTCCACATTGGGCCCCGCGGCTGCTCCACAGTGGGCCTCGCGGCTGCTCTGCTGTGGGCCCCACGGATGATCCTCAGTGGGCCCCGTGGCGGCTCCGCTGTGGGCCCCGCTCAGGGCACCTCATGGACTGGACCTGCTCCCACCCACAGCACGACAACAGGGCGGAGCCGGGCGGTCCGCTGTGAGCATATGTGCTTTCCCACCTCCAACCATGGTAGTTTGTATATACCCATGTATGTTATAGTATAGTCTGAGGCAGCTATATCTCTTCCCAAGGCGAGAGTCCAAGGATATAGATAAACCCAGGAGTACAGTTATTATCACAGGGAAGATGACTGATTGAGTGGTAGGGCAATGGAGATGAGGGAGCAGAAAAATTGAATGATCAAATGGGCCATCATCTGTGTAACTGAGTAACAAAGGTGAAGATAACATTATGTAGGACAGCATCCAGAGCTAATTCCCTTCTATGTTCTCTATAATTCTGTATTTCCTCAATCGTTTTTGTATTAACAGAAGTGAAGATAACTTTATATTATACAGCATCCAGTGCAAATTCCCTACTATCTTATCTTCTCTATAATTTGGTATTTCCTTTAATGTTTTTGTGTTAACTAATGTGAAGATAACTATGTAATACAACATCCAGTGCTAATTCCCTACTATATTCTGTATAACTTTGTATTTTCTGTATTGTTTATGGCTTTTCTGGTTCATATGTCTCCATTCTTTTGTCTTTAAAAAAAAAAAAAAAAAAACCCAACCAGATGAAATGGATAAAATGAACAGCCCAACAGCAGAGTCAATTATGGCAGAACCAAGGCTAGAGTCTTCATATTTCCTACTGCTTTCTTTATTTCTATGTTTTAAGTATAAGGGTCCAGACGACAAACAAGTGCAGTGACTTCATGTTAGAGTACCAATAATTACTAGCTACAGAACCTGACTAATTGTGTGATCCCTCTGCACCTCAATTTTTAAATCTATAACAGATATTATGTACTGTTACAAATATTAAAATATATTAAACTCAGTACACACAGCACAACTATGCTAGAAGCACACTTAAAAGCTTTGAATAAGAAAGCAAGTAAAATGGAGGTGTAGGATATATCCACAAATGCAGCAGTTAAGATTCTTAGAGTAGCTAGGTTCTCTACAGAAAGTGACAGAGGGAGGCCATTGAAAGAATCAAGAGCCAGTCAACAGACAAAAAGTACTGATTACAGAATACAACATACTTAGTAAGAGCTTTCCAGAATGCTGAAGGGACTTTAGAAAGGGAGTTAGGAAAATAAACACAGAAAGTAGTATATTCATTTAAAAATGTTTTATAATTTTAATTCTGCAGGGCTTATAAACTCAGGTCCTTCACATGTTAGATAAGTGCTCTATCACTGAACTACAGACCCTTGCAGATAAATAGCAGTACCGTGTGTTCTTCTAATAAACATCTGTGCAACTCTCTGCCAGTATTTTACCAAATAATCTACTACAGTAAGGTCAGCATTTGTTCTGGGTGTAAGGTAGAATGTACATAGTAGAAAAACATTTGAAATCTTCCCAGGTTGGAAGTCTGGAGCCCTACAGAGAATGAAGGGGAGATACAGAAACATGGGTCCTACAATTTCTCATTTATCTGCTTATTAGAACTTGGATGATTCTCTATAGTTCCTATGTCTCTTTCTACAGTTTTTATTTATGTGTACATATACATTTACACACAGTAGAAGGTCAAGCACTGGATTAACAAAGGTAAAGAAAGAGGTGTCAAAAAGGGCTTTCAGAAGTCTGATTCAGGGTATTAATTGGTAACAGAATACGGTTGTTATAAAAAAAGCCGAAGAGGTTACAGCTATGTCCCCACCCAGTTCTAATAAAAAATGAAAAAAGCTATAAATGCATGAATACATTTTACTTTTATGTATAAAAAGGAAGAAATGCATCTATTCATATCTGCTTTACATGCATACGGAAATCCTAGAGGAATGAGAGAGCATGCTTCTGTGTTGGTGGTGGTGTACACTGAAACTGGCAGAGGGGAACTATGTACTGTTACTTGTCACTATATATATAAATCTAAAACTGAAACAATGGTTTAAAAATAGAAATGTAGCTAAGAGGGAATAAAAAGGATGGCCACAGAAATCATTCCAAGATATGGATTCAAGTGAAAAGAAAAAAACCAGTAAAGTAAGTAACAATGAGTAGTAAACTGAGTTAAAAAAAAAAAAAAAGCAGTTTTTCTTCTTCTGAATGTGGACTATCAGATATTTAACTACATGAAGTACATCCAGTTTTAATGATGCATATCAGAGACCAAAGTGAAAATCCTGTTGGCTTCATTCTGTTTTCTTAAGTTAGTGATAATTAATTTGTCTTTCTTTCTTTGTATGTGTAATAATATAACCAGAATTCATTTATCAAAACAAGTGCTATGACAATGAATCCACCGGTAGTTAATTGAAGGTATGTCATACACCTAACTCCCACTAAGAATTTGGTTAAATTTTGCTTCTTTTGATTCTAAACATATTTATCTTTAGGAATATCTGCACAATGGAATTTTAGGCCTCTGATCACGTTTCTCAGAAAACAGTCATATTTTGTTAAATCATGTGTTTCTTCTAAAAGTACTAGTCAAATGGTTTAATTTTTTGGAGGCCAACTATATGAGAAATCTCTGAGGGTACCAATACTTCCTGTCCATAATGATTAATTAGTATGTGATTCACATATTAATAAAGACATAGTAATACACATTATGAGAGCAGCATTTGGTTCTGTTCTTACAAAATAAAAATACAATGTAAGAGCCACAAACAGAGCAATATGGCTCAGAATCCCAGAGCCCATTCCAGTGAACTCTCTAATGGTAAATACAGCACTCCAATGTTAGCTATATATTAATATCCACATTAACTTGCAAAGACATTCTAGCAATGAAAGACATTTCTAGAGTAAAGTTAACTAGTCCAAAACCTTGTTAAGACTATAGAAAATGAGCCACAGAGACTACCAGTGAGCATGGAGAGGGAGGGGAGAAAAAGGGATCATATCCACTTAAAACACAAAACAATCTTCAAAAGAAAAAAACCCAAACGCAACAGCATCTGGTGGCATCCTCACATACTGTACACATGGCAGAAGGTATCTCTAAGTTATAAAGGTGATCATGAGTCAGGAAAGAGGTTAATTTCTTCAGTTTTCAAATGATTAAAACAGAAAAAAAAAAATAGCAGCCCTATCTTAACTGTCAATGTTAGGTTACTGGTATATCCTTCACCTCTTCTGGTGCAATATTGGAGACCGAAACCATGGCCTTTGCACTGAGCTATATCGTTAGGCTTTTTTATTTTGAGAAAGTTCTTGGTAAGTTGCCCAGACTGGGCTTGAACTTCCAGTCCTCCTACTTCAGCCTCCCAGAATGCTGGGATTACAGGTGTATGATTATGCCTGGCTATGGTATATCCTTTAGTAGGAGAAAGCATTGCAAAGAAACTGAACACAATAAAGAAACTGAAGATCTCAATCATGACTATTTCAAATTCATATTTACAGGTAACCCTTTTTGTGCTAGAAGTACATTTTACTAAGTCCAAAATATTTATGTACAATTGAATATTAAAGCACTTTTTCATTAATTTCCCCCCAAATCAACTGAACTTTCCCTTAAGATATATAAGCAGCCAAAGCCTATACTTATACATACCCACCTGAATTTGGACTCTACATTTTTAAGGTAGAGATGGGATTTTTTATTTCATATATTAAAAGCAATAACACCACAAGTAAAAAACAACTGCAGAATAACATTAAGCAGATTTGTACCCATTTGGCACTACAGTTAAATTACAGAGAAAACTACAACCCAACTTATCTCTAATTCCACTTTTCATTTAATAATTTACTCATACAAAAAGTGTTTTTTTTGAAGGAGAGACCTGTGATTTAGTAATGGCTCTAACCAATAAACATGTGACCTGGGGCTGTCTCTGGAGCCTGGATCTGTATTCTGTTAATCATAATCCCTGCCTCTTGTGGGGGAGAAGAGGAGGAGAGAGCAAGAATAAATGGGCTTGGGCTTCAGGTCTCAACACACGGGCACTGTTTCCATGAAGTGGATTCCACAGTCAGCAATTCAAATCAGGAGGGAATCTTTTGACTCTAGGTCCAGTTCTAAGATAGCTAATTCACCTACTTTCTCCCTAAACTAATCAGTCACCAAGTTCTGCCAACTCTTTGATTTTTGAACCTCCATTACTTATACAATAAGGGATCATGAGAAATAATCCTTATTACCCATTTTCAGTTTTATCATTCTATTTTATTTTGAAATTCTTAGCATAAATTTAGTGATATCTGTGGCTTGTGGCATCTACTGGGGATGGACCTAGCCCAGCAGATAAGAGTAACTGCTGTACTATTGAAGACTTCTGGTATTTATTCTAAATTAAATTTGGATATACAGGCTGGGCAGCTATCACCCAAAATGTTTGGGACCAAAAGTATTTCAAATATTTTTTGAAATATTTATTTATACTTTACAGGTTAAACATCTGAAATCTGAAAAAAATATGAAACCCAAAACTTTTTGAGCAAAATTTTACACTTCAGAACATTTCAAATTTTGAACTTTTGGATTAGGGATGCCCAACCTGTAATTAGTATTTTATGATTTTGCTATTCTGGCAATCTATTTCTAATATAATTTTTTTCTTCATATCAGACTTTATTGATACATATTAGATATACATAATGATCACATTCATCATAGAGAATTTGTACCTGTACATGACATAACTTGATTCTTTTTTTTCTAATATATAACTTAGAATTACTCACACTGCTTATACTTTGTTTTTTTTTTTTTTTGCTTATGCTTTTTTGACTTACATGTTTTTTAAGGACTCTCTCCCATCCTGGATACCAAAATTTGCAGATGCTCCTATAAAACTGGTCTAATCAACTTTCAGTTTAAAGATTTAAATTGATATACCATGAATGAACTAAAGAAATAACCACCAAACCAACACTCCTTCTGGTTCAGGTTCCAAAATCTCTTCTGGTTCTTTCCCCAACTATGTAAATATTTTCAAAAAGACCAAGGCCAACATTTATCCAAGTGTTACGGTTTGTGTCTAGATGGCTCCCCAAAACCTCAAGCAGTGTTAGGCCTTTTTGAATCTACAGTGTGTGATCCTGCTTTGATTAAGAGTGTGTGATTGCTAAATCAGTCCACTGACTGGTTTGGCACTGCCCTAATCCCAGCAGTCTAGACACAACATATAAGGCACAGAAAAGGCTCATCTCCTCCTGTGCTCTTCTTACTTTTGCTGTCTTCCACTGCCAAGAACTGCTGCCCTCTGCTACGCCTCCTTACCTTCGAGCCACACAAGCATGGACTGAAACCTCTACAAACTGTGAGCTAGATAAACCTGTCCCCTTTAACTTTGAGTGTAGGGTATTTTGTCTCAGCAATGAGAGAAAAGAGACTAAGACAACAAATATACTATCAAACATAACAGGTACACATCCTAATTATTACCTAGCTTACTTTTTAGAATCCTCTTATTCTTAAATTATACAAGCCTTTACTATTTGCTCAGCTTTTGGGAGTAGGGATTTTGGTAAGGAACTTAAATTTTTAAAGTTTGTCTCTTGATTCTAGAAAGATAATACACTTATTACTTCATCTATAAAAATCTATTAGGTCTATTTCCTTTTAATCTTTGTATTTCTAGATTGCAGAAATGAACTCTATTTCATTTCCTCCCCATATATAAATCTCTATTATTTCAGAATGTGATCTTTCAAAATTAGTAGAGGAGAATTTTTAAGGAAGCATATGTAAAAGTCACACAAAAAAATTCTGACATTAAGCTATCAATTTGTTTAAATGGTAGGATAAAAAGGGGGAAGAAAAAAGAAAAAGGAATGCTTAAAATATAATAGCCATAATTTATTTTGCTAATTTTTCAGATAAGGAAATCGAGCACAAGCAGAGATTGACTGAATTCCCAAAGCTAACAGAAGTGGTAAAAGGTGGGGCCAGGATTTGTGCCCAAGTATTTCTGGCCAAAGAGCTTGTGCCCTTGACACTTTCCATAGGGCCTCTTGTGGCAACACAAAGTCCAGTTTATTTATTTTTTCCATTTCTAAGTTTAACAGCCTAGCCTTGGGTTTTATTCCAACTCATTTTACTACAAATCCAACTTAGTTTTATTTAATTTTCTTAAATCAGAGGTTAACTGCAAACTCTGAAGAGAAACAAAGTCTAAGAACTTGAGTTGCAGCTACAGGAAATCAATCATGTGTCTTGCACTCCTACCACATCCCACTCCTCCCATACTCACTTCCAACACAGATGTGGGAAACAGACCAAAAATTAGAAATTTAATGAAAGAGACAATAGCCTAAACTTACATTGTATAATCATACATTTATTCAACAAGAATTAGTGTCCAACCATATCTGCAGATTCAGCCAACTTCAGATGAAAAATATTGAAAAAAGAATGTCTGTACTGAACACATACAGACTGTCATTACTCTCATACACTAGTACTATTTATATAGCTTTTCTATTGTATTAGTATTGTAAGTACTTGAGAATAACGGTGGAGTGTAACACGGGGTCCAGTGGACACATCTCTTACTTTTCTATTGTAAATCTGTAATTTTGCATAATAGTAGATGGCTGCATATCTCAGTACCTTTCCCAGAGGGATACAGGAAGCAATCTATGTGTTTACCCACTTAGTATGATGAATGGTAAGGTGTGTGCATGTGTGTAAAAGTGGCAGATTTTTTACTCATGTCATGCTCCATCTAACTAGTTTTGCACACATTTACCGAGCATCACAGAGGGGATAATTGACTCACAGCACTCCAGGATTCGCTTAAAAAAGTTTTGATTTTTGAAGTAGCCCAATTCAGTGGACTAACACATGAAAAACCAGACTTGCAAGTTTTAGAGGTCAAAAGTGAATCATCATGGCTGGGGATATAGCTCTATGGCACAGTGCCTTTCTGGCAAGCACCAAGTCCTGAGTTCAATTCCTGTTACAAAAAAAAAGGAGTCATCAGATTACTCATGCGCAGATGATGAAGATGATCCACTATGGTAAATACACGTTTTCATAACAGAAAAGCAGTGTGGGTGGATGATGATGATGACGACTTTGACATCGACTATGTAAACTGAAGTTCCTGTAACAGTGAAATGGGGCAAGAATCAACTGATATAGACACAGGCAATACAGATCTCCTTGATCAGATGATGAGAAAATAGCAATGTGAGTACCCATTTGTGTAGCTGAAATGTTGCAAAATGACCACACAACCAAATGGAATGATCCAATGTTAGAACTAGGTCCAAAAATACAGTGAGGGTCTTGGCAGGGGTTAAATGTATTGGTCAGAATGCCAACACTGTTGAAATTGTAACAGACGAAATGTGAAATACACAAAGGCTGAAATGCAAGTAAAATGTTCTGTATGTATGTACCAATAACCATATTAAAAATGTATTTACAACACCTCACTAGCTGAACTGAAAGCATTCATAGGTCTGTTGTACTTACTAGGAATTTCTTGTGTTAATCGCAGGAATGTGAAAGACTTATGGAAAAGTAATAGGTCATCCAATAGGGACCAGAGCAAAGAGAAAGGAGAAAGGCTAAAATTATAGCTGCTGTACTTCGTAATACTTTAAATCCAGCCAAATCATCTAAGGAAAAGCCTGGGCATAGCCCAGGAAAGAGTTCCTGTTTCAACTGCAAAAAGACTAGATACAGGGCACCAGACTGCACCAACACTCTGCCTGGGACCTGCTCCACATGTGTGGCTGCTAATGTGCCAACTCACGGCACTGGAGGTTTAACTGTCCCTGGTCCCAGAGAGGAAGTAGACCATCCAGAACTCTCCTCTCCTGCTCTGATGACTGAAGAGGCCCAGGGGAACTTGCAATGCCCTGTCCATGGCCATTACCATCTCCTCCCAGGAACCTTCGGTAAACTCAGATGTCACAGATGAGCCAATTCAATTACTTACTGGTACACGAGCAGCTCATTCTGTTTGGACTTCCCTCTCCAGGAAACTCTTCTCTACATCACAGCTGGGGTAAATGGGATCCCTAAGTGGTGATTCTTTACTCCCACTCTAATGTGCGACTTTGAAGGCCAAATGTTTAACTGAGTTTTTAATTGTCCCACAGTGTACTGCTTCCTTGCTAGGAAGAGATTTACTAGCTAAATTGGGGGTAATTCTCAAATTCCAGCTAAGGCCCAAATAGATTTTATTCGGGACTACTCCAGGTCTCCCTGACCAAATTAGACAAGTGGGTCCTGCTGCATGGTATGATGGGACACCTGGTAGGGCAAATTCTGCTATGCCAGTAGTTATAAGACTAAAAGACCCTAGTCAGCTTCCTAGTTGAAAGCAGTTCCCAGTCAATGAAGAGGCATGTAGAGGTCTCCAGCCTCTCATAGACAAGTTTCTCAAATATGGCCTTCTGAAGCCTTGTCAGTCCCCTGGTAGTAATACTCCCATATTCCCTGTAGTAAAGCCCTCAGGAAACTATCAGATGGTGTAAGACCTCTGGCTTATTAATGAGGTTGTCATGCCAATCCATCCTTCAGTGGCAAATCCATGTATAATTGTCCCCCAATTTCCAGGCAACACTAATTAGATTCTCAGTTTTAGATTTAAAAGATGCATTTTTCTTCATCCTCCTACATCCAGACTCCCAATTTCTACTTGCCTTTGAATGGGAAAATGCCATTTCAAGAGAAAAATGGCAATATACTTGTATGGTTCCTCTCCAAGGGTTTAGAGACAGTCCGTACCTTCTAGTTTGGGCACTAGAGAAAGATGAACTCAAAGCGTAAATGAGGAGCCATGCTATAGTGTGTAGATGATATTCTAGTTTGTAGCCCAACTCAGAAAACCTTTCTTTCTCTATGTATCAGAAAAGGGAGGAATCACTCTCTAAGTCTTGCCCAAAGGCTAGGGCAAGAACTTTGCCCAGTGGCATACTCTGCAAAGAAATTAGTGGAATGGCTGCACAGAAGAAGATACAAAGTTGACTTTAGGCCACTGACTAAAAGTTCTGATACCCCACCAGGTCAGAGCTATTCTAGAGACAAAAGGTTACCTGTGGTCAATGAGGAAACAGCTTACCAAGTATCAGGCCATGCTTTTAGATACCTCAGGTTATTATAAAAACTTGCACTACTATTAACCTTGCTTCTTTCATATTTTTCTTTCTTCCTTTTTTTTGGTACCAGGAATCAAACTCAGGACCTTGCACTTGCCAGGCAGGCGCTGTGTCACTGAGTTAGATCCCTGGCCCAAATTCCTTTTTGTATGTGTGCTTTGGGTGGCAAGGACCAGGAATTGAACTCAGGACTTCAGGCTTGTTGGGCAGGCTTTTGATGCCTTCAGGCCCAGAAGTGAGCCATTCTTCTAAACAATTCATCTCCCAGACATATGCAAGTAGGCGGGACTTCACTGCTTTGCCCTTCCAAGACCCCAAAGAAATGCGTTTCACTGATGGAAGTAACTTTGTCCAAGGACATTCAGAGGCAGGTTTTGCAGTTGTCGGCTCACAACAAGTCACTGAAGCTAAACCTGTTCCCTCAAGAACCTCTGCTCAGAAGGCAGAGCTAATAGCTCATACTGGAGCACTGATATTGGGAAAAGGCAGAAGATTAAACACAGACTCCAAATATACCTTTCTCACACTACATGACCATGCAGTCATCTGGGATGAAAGAGGCCAATGGACAAATAATCATCTATCAAGCACAGACAGGAAATTCCACAACTCCTAGAGGCAGTCTGTCTTCCTAAGCAGACGGCAATCATGTGCTGTGAAGGGCACCAAAAAGACATGTCTCAAGTTTCCTTGGGAAATAAAAATGTTGACAGGGAAGCAAGAAAGGGTAGCCCTGTAGCTCCTTAAGAACAAGATCACCCAGAAGAAAAAGAGCTGTTTCTGTCTGGAAGACATAAGATTCCTCTTCAAACAGAAGACATCAGTGCTGCTATGAGTTCTACACATTAAAATAAATGAAAATGTACTGTTTCTAGCATAGCTACTTCCCAACATACAAAAGCAAAAGACAAAGCCAAAAAACTTTTTTGACAATATTTATGATAAGAATTTTGTGACCTATCAGTTTATACTGTATTAAAGAGAAAATACCTCACTTTAAAGGAAATAGTATTTTTTTTAACCTCTTCTATTATTTAGTACAGTTTAGCTGAAAACTAAGAAGCAATCATCTACAGATGGACTGAAATCTTCAAGGAAGTACATCAGAGATGAAGTAATTCATAAAGAACTAATGATGATAGCTGGGCTTCTGCCTGACCATATTTAATTCTATAAATATGAAATTTGCCATAAAAACCATAATGTTCAAAATCTATGTGAGGTACTAGTTAATGGAGTCTTTATAGGAGATTTCTTTCTCCTAGTTCTCTAATACATCAAATAAAAAATATTACTTCTCCAGTTTCATTATGTATGTATCTACAACCTGCCAACATACGCACAGTTCAGCTCCACACATTCTTACCAACAAATATCATTAAAACAATCTGGCTATAACAATAACATTTCTAAGCTCTGCTTCACTTCGTTTTAGGACTACAGAGAGTCTAATCATAATTGACATTATTTACTGAGCCAGTTCTAGCTTTCAGAAGATATAAATAGTGAAGAAGAAATTAAAAAAAAAAGGGTAACTTCTTAAAAACGGCTTCACAGATCCCCCAAAATTACATAGAAGCTATTCAAACAGAAAGCCTGCTGGGATTACATTTAAAATATATCTATGGTCAGACTATTTCTTACTACTTCCACTGCTGCACCTGGGTCTGAGCCACTGTCACCTTTGTTTTGAAGAACACTAATCATCTCCTAGTAACTCTCTGTAAAAGTAAAGACTCTTATAAATACCACCATGTAATACTTTGTAACCTCTACCTCCCTCTCAATATTCTGACTGATCTTTTCATTATTCCACAGTACTTACCTACCTTTTAACATATAGTAAAATCTATTCACATTTCCTGGCTAGTTTTCCTTAGCAGAGTCTAAGCTCCACAGAGAAGCAATCTTGTTCTTTAACACCCAGAATAGGATATGTGGTCAAAATTTGAAGAATGAATAAATACATATTTCAGTGTATGGGGTGGAAAAAAAGAAGAATCAGATTATATAGTAGTCAATTATGTTTGAGAAACATTATGTCAAAAATATATGTAATTTACTTTTATTACACAAAGATTACCATACCAGATAAAATAAGCAGTTCAATGATTTCTGCATCTCCAAGATAGGCAGCAGCATGTAATGGGGTTCTCTTTTCACTGTCCTATAGAAAGAAAGAAAGAAAGAAAGAAAGAATATCAGTTTTAAAAATAATTTCAATATAATTTAAATGAAGAAAAACTATTTAACTATGAATTGATTACTTCTACCATGCTAATCTAGTCTGCAAGACCCACTGATAAAATATATGCTATTTTCTTGCTAAAAGAAAGGCTGTAAACAAATTTTGGCCCTAAAACAGGGTTTGACTCTATCTACTTGGAATATCTGAAATACTAAAGATGCTAAGTTCCAAAGTTCTTGAGGATTAACATAATACCACAGTGGAAAATACCATACCACAAAACTTTATTTCATGCATAAAGATATAATGACCATTGTATAAAATAACCTTTATATGCTCTGTGTATAAGACAGAGATCGTGAAGCTTTTAGAGCTTTCAATGATAATTAACAGCCCACTGCAGCACGCTTGCCACAGGCTTGCTACTACTAGTCAAAGGCATACATTAAACATAAAAATGTTCAGACTTGGGTCTTACCCATAACACACCTAATCATGTATATGCAAATATTCCGAAATAAGAAATCAAAACCCTCCAGTCTCAAGCATTTTGGGTAAGAGATACTTAACCTGTATGAAGTGCATCAAAGAATAAAAATATCTATACTGCTGATATGCCACGGCAAATTTCTTTTACATACTGTTCATTTTGCCACCATTATTTCCCTAATTTACACATTTTAAAACTGTTGATTTAGTTTTATAAAACAGACCAAAAGATTTGCTTATCAAAATGTTTCCATGAGAGCATTCATAATAGCACAAAAAGAGTCTCTGGGTATCTGAACTTATCCTTTGATGCAATCTTCAGGTTTTTCTTAATGTTCCTGCTAGTTTAACGTTCATATCCAAAATGTGTGCATGTTTGTTTTAATAAAATACATATTCTTCTAAAACTTCCTGTGGGAAAGGAAGCTATATTTCATGGATAGCTTTGTGGACCTCCTTTCCTGAATCAGTGCTTTCCAGTTGGAGAAACAAGGTTTTAAGATAACAGTACATTCAGGAATTTTTAATTAATACATCCCGCCTAAAGTTACAATGGAGTACTGCCAACTTGGTGCATCTTAAAAAATTTCCACTTAGAAATATTTATTTTGAAATTTACATCCAATGTTTTGGATGAAAGCTTTTCTGACATTTTTTGGCTGTCTTCTACAATGTTCTCTCCTTTGTCTACAGAAATAAAAGTTTAGCCATATAGCAAGAAGGTATACAGTACTTCTAGCCTACTATAAAGTTATGTTACTTACTTATAATTAGTGTAGGTCAATGATTATGAGAAATTAATGAGCAAACTTCCACATCATAACCTAGAGCTTGATTAGTATTTTCCCACTTCCCACAGACTGGAAGGAAGATGCGAAACTGAGCTAGTTTTGACTATGTAGATGTAGGCCAACAGACTGCCAACAAGATTCTAAATGATCTTGAACAGAGCTGCCCTATCAGCTCAGATCACTGACACCCAAGCTATTATAATAGAGACATAAATGTATTAGAGTAGGCACTTTATTTGGGGTTTTTTCACCATTTTATAATATTATTACAGCTTTTAAGACTTAAGATGAAAAATTTACTTCATTTTGTAATAATTTTCTAGTTTTAGAATCTTTCAATAATTTTGGGCTATTGAGAATAAATTAGGACAAAAACAATCTTCTGGGTAAGAGAGGACACATATTACACTCATGCCCCAATAGACACTTAGCTATCTGTAGTAATGTCTAAAAACATTACGAGGGAGGATGATATAGTAGAGTTGATGTTAAATTGCTTGTTAAGCCAGGAGTTTTTGTTGCTATAACTATAGTCAATTTTTACAAAGCCTTATTTTTCATTCCAACAATATGGGCTACACAAAAATTACTGAACACTCATACTCTGATTAGCTACGTTAAAGATAGCAATACTCAACGTATTATTCTTATTCTCCTACTATTTTGTTATGAAATTTTGTTTTATTTTTCCACGAAAAGAACTATAAATAGCCAATAAATGCAGGAAAAAAATGTTCAACATCTTTGGTCATTAGAGAAATACAAATCAAAACAAGACTGATATTCTTACTGCAGAAAAAATGACAATCATCAGAACCTCAAAAATATCAAATACTGGCAAGGTTGTGTGTGGGAGGAAGGAACCATTCTCTATTGTTGGTGGGAATGCAAACTAGACAACTGTTGAAATCAGTATGGAGATTCTCAAAAATGAAAGGTAGAAATTCCATTCTATCCTGAATCCTGTCCATGTATTTTATGACTCAGGAACATACTTTTTACTCTTTACAAGTGAAGACAGGGCAAACTGAAGAAAAGAGGAACTGGTGAATTTTCACAGAAAAAAGGTTATAAAGGCCATATCTTACTTTCCTAGTTAAACACTAAAAATTAGGCAATAAAATATTTAAGATTCCCTTTTGCAACATGTATTGCAAAAAAAAAAAACCAAAAACCATCTCTAACATATTTATTGAAACACTATAGGAAGCAAAATGCTTGAAACAATTTAGGTGCCCTTCCCGCCATTGGTTTCCTAAAGTTATGGAACACAAAAAGCTCTTAAACAACCGTTATTTCACTGGCTCACATGACTAACCAGTATTCTTGGTTTCCTGAGTAAAACAGATGATTTCTTTGGCACGCTGAGTATCTGACAAGTGGTCTACCACTAACAAACCTACACACTGTGTTCACACCCTGGGTCTGTGTTCATCAATGATAAGATGTGCTTGTTATCAGTTTGTGCTGATTATGTGAATGTGGCTAAGAGGACTGAACACTAAGGCAAATGATCAAATCTTAGGGGTTTGCCTGAAAATAATTTATTTTAGTTTATTTTGATTGATGGATTGTGATAGGTACTGGGGATTGAACTCAGAACTTTGACACATGCTAGGAAAGCTCTCTCATACTAAGTTACACCCTTTAATTTTATTTATTTATTTACTTACTTATTTATTTATTTATTTTTTCTTTTAATCTACACTTTATTTGGTCTTTTTTTATTTTAATAGTATAAAAACAAAAAGACATTAACAAACAGACACAAAGTAGCATAAGAATAGTACAACTGAATCTGAGTTACAGATAAGGTGACAGGGAATCAACAATGGTTGTTGCATTACATATCGATAACTTCTAAGTGTATATTCAGGAAAACAGACATAGACATGCGAAATTGATCAGAGAATTAATCATCAACTATTCCTTACAATAAAGTGACCTAAGTCAGTAGTACAACTTCTTTTTAAAGTGTGAAAGCAAAAAGAACTACATCAACAAAAAAAAAAAAAAAAAAAAAAAAAAAGAAAAGCATTAACAAAGAGACACAAAGTAGCTCAATAACCGTATAATCAGAATTGAATTATAGACAAAGCAACAGAAAACCAACAATAGTTGTTGCATTGCATATTGATATCTTCAAAATGTATGCTCCGGAGAACACATATAGACATACAAGATTGATCAAACAACCAGTCATCAACTATTCCATACCATTAAGTGACATAAGACAATAGTAGAACCATGTTAGCCATCCTGCACATA
>PVLD010015484.1:0-48336 GCA_004027595.1 Dinomys branickii | reverse complement strand
GGTTTTTTTTTTTTTTTTTTTTTGGCGGTACTGGGGATTGAACTTAGGACTCTGCACTTGCTAGGCAGGCGCTTATTCCACTGAGCTATATCCCCAGCCTAGAGTTTAGAGTTTTGTTCTGCAGACCTCTAGGTCACAATATTGTTATCAGTCAGTAAATGTGTCACACTATATTATGGATGTTTCTCTTTAAAGACACATTATTTAATGAATACTATTGATTAAATAATGTTGACCTAAGTGACCAGATCAGTATACCGGAAAGCACTTCACACAGCAAAGCCATCAACAAAGAGGCAAAAATGCCAAATCTCATACTAAATAAGCACCCAGAAAAGATACAGTATGAGTGCTGGAACAAGATAGCAAAACAGCGTTTTAACTTCTATTGGGAACAGTCACATCAAATGACCTAAAATATTCACAACTCTGAGCATGTTTGAAAGAGAACACAAAAGCATCTTGATTTTAATTTGGGGTTACACATGAATTTTACACGTAGGCAAATTTGCTAACACATAACCCCTGAGTAATGAGATCCCACTGCACCAATTTATGCATGTGTATGTATAGATACATGTGCACAGATAGGGAGAAGAAGAGGACAGTGAACAGGAGAGGGGTGTAGAGGGGTTGAGGAAAGAAGAAAGAAAGGAGAAAGAAGAAAAGAAACAGAAGCTCCATATTCCTTGAAAGAACCATGAGAATAAAACATTGGTAGACTTAGAACTAATTTCTTTCCATGTTTTGTAAGTGCTGTGATCTTTGACAACAAAAACACAAAGGAAAAGAATTCAGATGGTGCATTATACAAACTGAAAATGGGAGTCATGCACTTCCTCCTCCCCAGGGGTGATTCCATACATGGACTCAGGGGGCTTGTGGTCACTGGAAATTTACATTATATCTTATGTGTGTCTTTCCCTGGAGAAACATTTTTCAAGACATAAAACACCATCATATTTGTCAAAGAGCCATGCTAAGAAGATGAAGTATCACTATTTTTGAAAAAGTTATAACTATCAGGATAGCCATCAGAGTGAGCACATGAAATGTCTTTCTTGACAAAACTTTACCAAAACATAGGCTCTGTATTAGAAAATATATGTTAAATTTTTTAAATGTAAATTAGATTTGTGAGTATTAAGAATAATGTCCTTGTTCTTATTAAGTATATAGTTAAGTATTTATGGGTTAGCTTCATAATATCTTCTATTCTCTTTCAAATGGTTCAACAGAATAATATTATGTATGTGGACATATGATAAATATGTACCAAAAAAAATAAGACAAGTTGGCAAAATATTACCCTTGGTAAGTCCAGGTGAAACATATATAGAGGGCTGGGGAAATAGCTCAGTGGAATAAGCGCCTGCCTAGCAAGTGCAGGGTCCTGAGTTCGATCCCCAGTACCGCCAAAAACAAACAAACAAACAAACAAAACGTATATAGATAGTCATTCTATTATTCTGACAACTTTTCTGTGTATTTGAATATTTTCAAAATAAAGTATTGTAAATAAAAAAGAAGGCACAACTAAGCTACATCCCGAGCCCCAGGAAGGTATACTTTGTGGAGCTGGGAAGAGGATCAACAGAAGGGAGGAAACTGGAAGATTTATTCTACAGAAATATTTAAGATATTGAACCTGATCTCAAGGAGTTCAGCAGTATAAAAGGCAAAAAAAAAAAAAAAATGTTGATTTAAAACATTTTGACTGACCCTGAGCCCTAGGAAGCTTCAAGAACCTGGGTGAGCCATGCCCCACCCTCCCACACACCACCACCGGGGAGCTACACTAAGCCACAGACAGCTTTGGTAGACTCCACCAACCCCTCCACACCATTCCATCATTGCAGGAGTGACCCTGAGCCCCAGACAGTGTTGGGAGTCTCAGTGAGCCATGCCCCACCTCTCAACTGATGATGAACTCTAGTGAACCTCAGGAGCCTCAGTGAGCTGCATGTCACCCCACCACCATTACAGGAGCAACACTGAGCCCTGGTGAACTTTGAGAGTTCCAAATGACAAAATGAAGGAGCAAAATGCAATCTCAGACATCTAGCCCATCCAAAACAAGTCCAGGAGATATTTATATAGAAGAACTTGGAAGTCACAGACCTGAAATTTCTGAAATGATAGCAACTGGAGTAAATAAACAACTCTATCAGGTCATAGAATAAATCAGGTCAGAAATAATCTCTCAGGTAAAAATAGAAATGACAACAATAAGAAAGACTTGCTCAGCACATCTAAAGAAGACATAGGTAAAAAAAATACAGAAGTGTAGAAAAATCATGGAAACTTTGAACTAACAATATAAGAAAGACTTAAAATGCATGAAACTGATTCAAACATATAGCAGGAAATTAAAAATTCCATCGAGAGCTGGTAAAACCACTTGAACAAAACAGAAGATAGACATTCAGACTTTAAAGACAGCATTACAGGTAGCAATTGTGAAAGGAAATATCTCTTAAAAATAATAAGGGACCAAGAAATAACAATGCAACAGCTTCAAGAGGATGAAAAGAAAAACAATATAAGAGGTGTCAACACAAATGACATAAAACAACTCTTTGCAGAAATAATAAGAGAAAATTTCCCAAGTATGCAAAAAGAATCTGGCATACAGTTAAGTGAGGTATATAGAACTCTAATTAGCCATAACCAAAACAAATCTATACCCAGACACATAATAATCAAGATTCCAGAAATTCAGCAAAAGAACAACATATTAAAAGCTGTTAGAGAAAAGAAACAGATCACCTTTAAAGGAAATCCCATCAGAATCATGACATATTTCTCAACACAAACCACCAAGAAGAGCTTGGAGGGCAGCACTTCAGGTTCTGAAAGAAAACAACTCCCAACTGAGATTTATGTACCCTGCAAAACTAAAATTTCAAAATTAATGGAGAAATAAGATACTTCCATAACAAATAACAACTGAAGAAGTCCAAACCAATCCTACAAAGAGTACTGAAAGATATTCTAGAAAGAGAAAAAAGTGATCACAACTTCAAGAACAACAATATAAAGGGACTACAAAGGAAAGCAAGCAATTAAAAAGAGGGGGAAAGTAAAGAACCAACAGCAGAAAAATAACATAACAAAGATAAGCCAATACATATCAGTTATAATCACCAAGGTAAATGGCCTCAATTAGCCAATCAAAAGAAGCAGATTGGTAGAGTGGATCAAGCAACGAAATACAATGATATGCCATATACATGAAACACATTTAACTCAAAGAGAAATCATAGACTGAAAATCAAAGAATGGAAAACAACACTCCATGCAACAGAAATCCAGAAAAAAGCAGAGGTAGCTCATCTGTTTGTAACCAATGTGAACTTCAAACCAAGAATGATCAAAAAACGTAAAGAAGGTCACTACATACTTGTTAGAAGAAAACTGAAAGAGAAAGAGATAATAATAAAAAATACATATGCAACAAGTATAGGAGCACACGAGTATATAAGACAAATTTTAACAGACATGAAAAATGAAATAAGCAATAACATAACTATAATGGGGTACTTTAGACCCTGTTGTCACAAAGTGATAGATCAACTAGGCAAAAACTCAGCAAAGAAATAACAGAATTAAATCAAACTTGTGAAGAAATGGACTTGGTAGATCTTTATAGAGTATTCCACCCAACAACGTCAGAATACGCACTCTTCTCAGCTACACATGGGATGTTCTCCAAAATAGACAATATACTAGCACATAGAATATGCTTAAGTACATGCAAAGGAGTTAAAATTATTTCATGTATATCATCTGACCAAAGTGCAATGAAACTGTAAATTATTGACAAAGGAAATCATAAAAACTCTAAAAGCACATGGAAATTAAATAACAACCCCCTGAACAACCAACAGGTCACAAATAAAATTAAAGAAAAAATTAAATAATATTTACAATCAAACGAAAATGCCGATATAACTTACCAGAACCTCTTGGACACAATGAAAGCAGTCTTAAGTGGAAAATTTATAGCAGTAAATTCCCATATCAGGAAAAGAGAACAAGCACAAATAAACAACCTTATGCTGCACCTCAAGCTTCTAGCAAAAGACCAAGTAAAGTCCAAAGAAGGCAGGAAATTACAAAGATCAGAGCAGAAATTGATGCAATGAAAAGTAAGAAAACAATACAAAGAATTAATGAATCAAAAGTTGGGTTTTTGAAACAATAAACAAAATTGATAAACCCTCAACCAACCTTATCAAAAAAGGAAAGAAAAATATTAATTCATTCAATAAGAAATGAAAGGGGTGAAATCACTACAGATCATATAGAAATTCAGAAGATCAAAAATCTTTACTCACATGTGATGGAAAACACAGAAGAAATGGAGAGATTCCTAGATCACACGAATTACCAAGCTGAAATCAAAAAGATATAAAAATTATGAATAACCCAATATCACTCAATGAAATTGAAAATATAATTAAAAACTTACTAACAAGGAAAAACTCAGGTCCTGATGGTTTCACAGCTGAATTCTACAAGAAACTTAGAGAAGGTTTAATAACAATTCTTCTCAAACTCTTTAATGAAATTTAAAGGGAAGGAATTCCTAGTATTACCCCACTACCAAAACCACAGAAAGACCCAACCAAAAAAGAGAACTACAAGCCAACCTCCCCAATGAACATAGATGCAAAACTCCTCAATAAAACATTACCAAACAGAATGCAGCAAATCATCAAGAAGATTACATCTTGACCAAGTGAGATTCATCCCAGGAATGCAGGGATGACTCAACATATGCAAATCAATAATTGTAGCAAACTACATCAACAGAGCCAAAGACAAAAATCACATGATCATCCCAATAGATGTAGGAAAACTTTTGATAAAGTCCAGCACTCATTCAATGATGAAAACCCTACAGAAAATAGGAATAGATGGTCATTGCCTCAACCTGATAAAAACCATCTATGAAAAAACAATAACCAATAGCATACTAAATGGACAAAAACTGAAAGCTTTTACTTTAAAGTCAGGAATAAGACAAGGATGTCTTCTGTCACTACTGCTATTTAAAATAGTTCTGGAAACATTTGCAAGAGCAATTAGACAAAAGAGAGAAATAAAAGGGATAAGCATTGGAAAGGAAGTAGGGAAATTTTCATTATTCACAGATGACATGATACTCTACATAGAAAACCCCAAAAACTCCACCAAAAGACTTCTAGATTTAATAACCAAATTCAGTAGGGTAGCTGGATACAAAGTCAACACTCAAAAATCAATAGCATTCCTGTACACAAACAACAAACACACTGAGAGAGAAATTAGGGAAACTACACCTTTCACAATAGCACCCCCCAAAAATGAAATATTTAGGAATCAATCCAGTAAAAGAAGTAAAAGATCTATACAGTAAAAATTACAGTACTCTGAAAAAAGAGATCAAAGAGGATTTCAGGAAATGGAAAGATATTCCTTGTTCATGGATAGGAAGAATCAATATTGTGAAAATGGCCATACTCCCTGAATTGTTGTATAGATTCAATGCAATCCCAGTTAAAATACCATTAGCATACCTTACAGATCTAAAGAAAACATTCATAAAATTCATCTGGAACCAGAAGAGATGGAAAGTAGCAAAAGCAATCCTGGGTAACACAGGCAAGACACGAGGCATCACAAGGCCTGACTTGAAACTATGTTATGAAGCCATTATGATAAAATCAACATGGTATTGAAAAACCAAACAGACCTGAGGATCAATGAAACAGATTGGAAGATGCAGACACAACTACAAACACACTCAGCCACCTTATCTTTGACAAAGGGGCCAAACACACTCACTGGAAGAAAGATAACCTCTTTAATGAATGGTGCTGGAAAAACTGGCTCTCCACAAACCAAAGACTAAAATTAGAGCCATATCTATCACCATACAATAAACTAAAATGCATCAAAGATCTAGGCATTAAAACAGAAACACTAAATCTCCTGGAGGAGAAACTAGGTAGAAATCTTGAAGACATACAGATAGGAAGAATTCATGAACAAAATCCAAACTGTGTGGGAAATACTTCAAAGAATCAAAACCTGGGATCTCATCGTATTGAAAAATGGTTGCACATCAAAGAAATCACCAATAGCATATAAAGAAAATCCATGAATTAGGAAAAAATCTTAGCCCACTGTCCCTGGTAGGACTTCCATTAGAACATATAAAGAATTTTAAAATATCAGGCCCCCCAAATTCAAAGACCCAATCCCAAATGGGCATCTGAAATGAATACAAACTTTTCAGATGAAGAAATACAAATGGAAAATACATGAAAAATGTTCAAAATCATTGGTCATTTGAGAAATGCAAATTAAAATAACACTGAGATTCCATCTCCCAAGAAAGAATGGATATCATTAAGAAATCAACCAGTAACAAATATTGGAGGGTTTCTGGGGAAAAAGAAACCCTTCTCCACTGTTGATGGGAGTACAGACTTGTACAACTACTATGGAAATAAGTGTGAAGAGTCCTCCAAAAACTAGGATTAGAGGTCCCATTCAATGCAGCTATTCCCCTTCTGGGTATTTTTCCAGAAGAATTGAAAACATCATACCACAGCCATATATGTGCACCCATGTTTATAGCAGCGCAATTTGTCATAGCTAAATCTTGGAAATAGCCCAAATGCCCATCAACTGAGGAATGGATTTAAAAAAGATTTAGTCTTTTTATACCATGGAGTATCTCTCAGCTGTTAAGAAAAGATAAACTCAAGGCTTTTATAGGTGAATGTATGCAACTAGAGACCATACTCATAAGTGAAATAAATCAGACCCACATGCGTGGACATCACATTGCTCCCTAGCATAAGAACCTGAAAGAGTAAATAAAATCTAAATGTACAATAGATACTGTAAAAGGGAAAGAAACTGCTAAAGGAAAGGAACAACTGAGACGAGGGAAAGGAGAAAAGACAGAGAGAAGGTAGGGAAAAATATATTTGTATACAACGAAAGCTGGGACAATTGTACTGCTCATTTCTACTGGTCTATTGAAAGGAACACTTAATGCTTAAATTTTCTTCCTTCTTTTGAATTTTTTGACCAATTTTGCACGCTTGTATTGGGTAATCTGAACAGCTAATTTGTAGACGATATGCAATGTAACAACCATTGTTGAATTCCTGTCATCTTTAGTGAAATTCTGTATCATTTCTAATGCTTTTTATTATTTTTTACTCTCTTTAAAATATAAATAAATAAATAAGCAGGCACACACAAAATAAAGTTTGATCAAATAGTCAGAAATGTCAAATTTCACCTTAACTGCTAGCTCTGGATTTCTTCCAATCATATATTTACTGTCAGATTTTATGACAAAGTTATTGGGATAACTTAAGCAAAGAATTTTAAAGTCAGCCAACTATTTATTCAAATATAAAGGCAATAGGCACATATATTCAAAAAGCGCTTCTTCAAACAAAAACAAAAAATAATATGTCATCCACCTAAGAGATGAAAAGAGAAACTATGGGAAGAAGGTGGATGTGGTTATTTCTCTGTAAAATAATTCAACTATTTTCTGAAATCTGAAATCAGATTGTAATTATGAAATAAAATGTATGAAAATCCTAAAGATGAAGAAATCAAAATAAAATGTTTTGGTAAGAGGATAGTCAGAAAAGATGAAAGATAGTGTAAGTACAATAAGTTTTCATCTTTACTGTATCAGATTTAAAAGTGAAATAAAAGTACATTGTACTCAGAGTAACTAATTTGAAGTAATGATATACAGTGTAATAGCTATTGTTATACTCTTATTATGTGATTATGAACTTTCTCATGAAAAAGTTGAGGGCTAAAAGAAGTTGATAACCGTGAATATATCTGAAGATGAACCCTGGGAGTGGAAGGAAACTTTCTTTCCACATTTTGAATTTTTAACATTTGTACCATAAACATGTTGGTAAGTGTGTTGGTGTAAGAAAACACTACTGATCTTAGTAGTAATAACCACAGCTATTACAGAAACAACTCTTGGTTCATCCAACTAAAGAACAGCTGGGGGCTGGGGATATAGCTCAGTGGAATAAGCGCTTGCCTAGCAAGTGCAGGGTCCTGAGTTCGATCCCCAGTACCGCAAAAAAAAAAAAAAAAAACACATCACAGAACAGCTGAAGACAATCAGTTAAACTCTGAGGGGCAAAATTAAACCTTCCATGGGACTAATTTTATACAAATTTATACTATTTTTTGCTTGTTAAATAGTTTTTGGTTTCTCTCACCAAATACACAAAAAAGATATGAAGAAAATGAAAATGTTGCTATTATCCCAAGCTATTATAAATGTGTTATTAACAAACACTTAATAAAAATAATTTTTAAGAAACTATTCAAGAATCCATAATATTTAGTCACTGCTACTAGGCATTAACCCTTAGCCTAAGTGCCTTTGTTTATCACCTATACAGGAAATGTAGCACACCTCTCATAAGTAAGAAACAGTCAGGAAGACAATGGGAAAAATATTTTGGACAGAGCACACACCCAGTGATTTTGGACATCAATATATCCAAGAAAATATTTCAGGTGTTTTATTGCCAAGTTAGAAATTGATAATCTATGTTCTTCTAAATCTAACCATCTTCTGTCCAGTGAATGAAACTTACAATGCTATGTGCTGGATAAATAATATTTAAAAACATGGAGCCTCAAGTTAGTAAAGTTATACAATAAGTAAATCAAACCCAAACATGATAATTGTTTCAGAGGGGAAAAAAATGGGTCCCAAAATGATGACATTCAGTTACAAAATGAAACCTCCTCACTGAGTCTTCTTCACTCCTTGCTCAGTCCTGGTCTATGCACAACATCCCCATCCCAGTAAGACCTTGGCACACTCCCAATGAATGCAAACAATCTCACAGGACACCAACATCAGACAAGGTCACACTACAATGATGATGAAATGAGTCAAAACAAAACCACTTCTCAATTTTATCTAAGAACAGATGAAAAATAAGGTCGCTGTAAAAATCATGAAACTACCAACTACTCTTCTCTCCTAAATACAGTAGCTGAAATGTCTTTATTAATCGTAGCTTGACCTCACTCTTACGCTCCTGCCATGTCAGATCATTGAGATGTGCAGTCACGGAATCATCCTTGCTTCTAGACAGCTTCCAATCCAAACTGATACCTTCTCTGGAACTGCGCCCCAACTAAGAACACTCTATGATAAGCCCGCTGCTCTTCTTGATATGTGCCTCCCCCATTTTTGTGAGCAATAACTTAATTTGCTTACTTTCTAGGTTACTGGTGATCTTTAGCTAGAGAGTCAAAAAAGTAGTATATATATGTATATATATATATATATATATATATATATATACATACATACACCTAGACCTAGTACTGGAGAGCCTTTGCTTGATGTACATCCCAGAACTCTTTTTCATTTTTTTTATTTTGAGTCAGGGTCTTTCTGAATTGCTAAATTTGCAAGGTGGGCTCCAACTTTCAATCTTCCTGCTTCAGCCTCCCACAGTGCCAGGAATATTGCACCACTATGGTTGGCCTCCTAACACCCTCTTTCAAACACACATACGCCAGGCTTTCACACGTGCCTTCCCCTGGACCTGTTCTTGTCCCAGGCATCAGTCACTCCTACACAACTAAGTCCAGTGGCCAATTCCCGTTCTCACATAACGTGATCCATTAATACCTTTTAGAGCAGATCACATCCTCCTACTGATAATAGTTCTTCATTTTGCTTCCAAGATTTTCTTCCTCCTTCACCAGCCACTTCTCACTAGTCTCTTTCCTGGGATTCTGCCTCAAGAGCTCAGGTCTCTGACTTCTACCTATATACTTACTTTCTTTGTGATGTCTGGTGCCATGCTGGTAAACATCATTTGCTGATGACAGGAATGCATATACATTCATTCTGTCTTGAAGTATATGTGCCTTGGGATATATCCCAATGCATGCATATATATTTTTTCAATATTTATTCTATTTACCTGTAATACATTTTATTCAGTTTAGTGAGATTTGTACACAATTATTTTTTCAACGTCTGCAATGTGGAGATGTCTAACAGACATCTCAAACCTAACATTTCCAAAGCAAAAGTCCTGACATTTGCTCTCCTTTAAAATGGGGGACACCTGCAATCCAACCCATCTCAGTAAATGATAACCCATGACTGGGCCCCAAAGCCTTGGAGACACTGACACAACACTACACTTTCACCAGAATTACCCCATGCCTATCAAATTAACTTTCAAAGTCCACTTGGATTGCCTTCACTTTTATCATCTCTATTGTTACATTCTTGATCTTGTTAGCATCTCTCACCTGGTGTCTTGTAATAAACATTCTTTCTTATCTGGTTTTAATTTTGATTCCATTCTTTCTGGCCTTCACAAATCGGCTGTGTTTAGTGTTTCAAAACCATAGGTTGGCTGTGTCACAGGCCCTTGCGATGGACTGCTGTGTCACTCCAATAAAGCCAAATGCTATCCAAGGACCTGAAAAATCTGCTACCCACTCACCCGTCTACCTTGCACCTGTTCACACATGTGACTTACCTCCTAAAGGACACTTCTAAAATTCTTCAAGCCTCAAACCTTGAAAAAAATCTAATACTGAAGTACATTCAGAAAATTAGAGC
Organism: Dinomys branickii; assembly: GCA_004027595.1. Classification (NCBI taxonomy): domain Eukaryota; kingdom Metazoa; phylum Chordata; class Mammalia; order Rodentia; family Dinomyidae; genus Dinomys; species Dinomys branickii. The sequence goes on along the minus strand of PVLD010015484.1, from coordinate 37,676 downwards.
TCAAACCCAAAGCTTTAGGACAAAAGTATTTTTGCAAACAAGTCAGTGAGCATTATGTGGGACTATTTGTCTATATATTTTCACAAGAGTTTATCTAATGAATGACTGCCCGACACTCCGGCCCGCCTTGTCGTAGCCTTTGGTGCTTCTCGCCCTGGTTGGATGTGAAGTCACCTTTCTCAAGGACCCTGAGATTGGTGCTCCCCTCCTTGGAGCCATTTATACCCTCGTCCCAGGATCCGCACCTCTGCCACACCTTCCAGAGGCAGAGAAGCAGATCCTCGCCAGGTGTGCCTCAGGCTCACATTTCTAACAGCTGCCTGTATCAAGGCTTACAGTAGCAGACTGAAATAAAACGTGCCACGTGAAGCTATGTGTTTACTCAACAAATAATATGTAAGCTAAAGTAACAAGAATAATAAAGAATCATGACATGTTACATCTCTGTGAATGCTTAGACAGTTTGTAATCTTGGGACAGGAAACTATTCCTATAAAGGGCTCCACTTAGGTTTGGGCACCATGCATTCCTCGCTGTAATGATTTAAGACCTTTGCTAGTGTCAGGAGGAGATAGCCACGCACAACACACAAACAGAAGGATATAGTTGTGCTCCACTAAAACTTTATTTATAAAAATACGTTTCAGGTAAATTTTGTCTGTGGACTATAGCTTGTAGATAGGCACTGAACAAATTCAGCTTATCCATTTCATGCACGCAGATAAACTATCGAACACTGTTCTGACGACTTGTGTCTAGATGTCTCCCCAAAGCCTCATGTGGTTATAGGTGGAGTTTTACAGAGGTATCTGGCTCTAGCGCAGTGATGCTGAGATTGGTTCATGGTGCAATGCTGTGATGAAGGCGACCCTACCCTGGTATGGCTGCTACCTGCCCTGAGGGTAGGTATATGGATAGGACATAAAGGAAAGAAAGAGGGTCACTTGTCACTTACTGCTTGCTACTTTGCCGCTTTGCTGGCTTCTGCCTGCCATGAACCATTTATCTTCTGCACACGCCATCTTGCCTTGGAGCCAGCCAATTATGGGCTGAAACCGCTACAAACTGTGAGCAAAATAAACCTTTTATCCTTTAAGTGTGAGTGTTAGGTATTTTGTCTCAGCAATGAGAAAAATAACTAAGACAGACACAAAGAGTCAAGAGAGTGATCCATGTTTCAAATTGATCAGAACAGTTTCAACATATGCCTGTTGTCTCACTATAATTTCTAATACATCCTCTTTCACTCTCAAACATATGCCAGTTCAGATAATAAATGAGACTATCACCCTTCATAATTCTACGCCTTTGACATATAAATTCCCCTATTTTTCATGTATCAGTAGCACCTCCACATATCATTCAATTGAGTACACATATAGCACAGATAACACTATGTTTAAAAACTGCTAAGGCTCATGGAGGAGGATTGGACTGCTGCTCAACTTTTTAATAGCCCAGTAGTAATAATCCATTTTCTAAAAACTCAATAAGCATTTCTGGATAATGAAATGAAAGAGTCAATATACTGTTATACTTTGTGTAAGTATAATATAATTATTCAAGAGAAATATTAGTTTTCCTATATGTATAAGAGCCATCTTTTGAATATTAACAGGGCTAAATATAGAAAATTATAGGCAAAATATTTGTTAGATTGTCTTAAGTTATACCATTTGACAGACTTCAAGAGTTTGGTTGTTTTGCACTGGATTCTTTTCCTGAGTGATCAGACATGACTCCAAAGTCAAGTGTGACTATAGACTGATGGTGCAAAGCAGTCACCCTGAGCTCACAGGGAAGCATTTATGGGATTGCCTTTCTTTGCTGGGCACTTGACTCTTCCCTCACCCTGGTTTTTTCCTTAGATTGGCTCAAAAGTCTGCAAAGGGTATGCCACGAGATATCAACAAAAGACACAATTACCCTGGGTGTCCTCAACAGCAGTCATGAATGAGTTCACCTGTGTCAGCTTTCCATCACTATAGAAAAACACTGGAGATAATCAATTTATACAGATAAAACGTTTGTCTGAGCTCACAGTTTTGGAAGTTTAAGGTCTATTGACCTTTGCTTGTGGGGGCCTGTGGTGAGGTAGCACCTCATGGCCAGAGACCATGGTGGAGCAGAGCCATCTGCTCCTGGCCAGGAATCCAAAGAAAGAAAAAAGAGGCCAAAGTCCAACAATCCACTTTGAGGGCAGATAAATTACACTTCTTTTCAATAGAGCCATCCTTGAGAACAAACTTTTGAAGGGGCTGGGGATATAGCTGAGTGGAATAAGCGTCTGCCTAGCAAGCGCAGGGTCCTGAGTTCGATCCCCAGCACCGCCAAAAAAAGAAAAAAGAGAACAAACTTTTGTCACACCAGCCTTTGGGAAACCTTAAAGACCCAAACAATAGCATAAAACGATAACATCACCATAACCTGGTCTCTGGCAGAAATAGGATAGATTCAGTCTCTACTGGTGAAACATGAGGTTTTGCAGGAGACAGTAATGACATGCCTGTGGGTATTTTTTAACACTCAAGAGCATTTACATTTTAAGTCATTTTGAAAAGTGCACTGAGTATTAGATCTATATTTATTGAAAACATTACATTTAGGAAGTAATTTCACTCATAGATAAAACATTTTACTTTCATGATGGAGATATTTGGAATAAGCTTGGGGGACCATTCCAAATGAAAATGATAAAAATTTATTTCACAGTTTAGAATAATGTCAATATTGTTGGCTTACTCTATGAAACACGGGCCTGAGGCTTGCTAATCATTCAGTTATCGGTGCTAAATAAAATCTTATCTTTGTAGACATCTGTGTGAGTGGGTAAAGTGTTCAAGGGCTTGTAATTATTTGTAACTATTGTTTTTAATTTGAATAGGAAAGTAGGAACTAAATAGCTTTATTTAAAATATTCAGGTAGCAGTAGATTATATCCTGTATAATTTATAAAATGAGCTGCTTTTATTTTACATAGACAGCTCTTTTAAATTTAGATTCTAAGCTATTTGTGAGCAAGAACTGTACTGAGAAAGTTTCCCTGGAATTCCCTAGCTATGCCAACGTTTTCTGAAATTGCCTGGCTGATGAAGCTATTGATAAGTTCTTATCTACTAAAGCTTTCATCTAAATCGTATCAGCGGTAAAGATGTATTATGCACAAGTGCCAACTCCCCACAAGGAATGTAGTCTTATGTATTGCGAACATGTACCAATAAAAGCTAAGATCTGAAAATAAGGGGATAATTATGGAGCAAAATCAAAGATAATAGAAAAATAAATTATGATCAGTGGCTGTGTTAGAATGTGTTAACAGGTCAGTGCCACTTGTTGCTTCCTCCATTTGTCTTAGCTGACAAATATGCCACAGGTTAGCTGAGGGGACTGACTCAAGTTACTGGACATTTCGAAACAGCACATCTGTGGATTTGAGTGGCAAACATAAACACCAAAAGGTCACCCAGGATTTCATCAACAGGCACTGACCTCAAAAAATGTCAGGCCTCAAAGGCTCAGGGAGGGAGGTTTTTAAGGAGTTGCAAAGGGGAGATACAGAGGCAGAATGGCTTATCGATTAGCTTGTCAACTGGGGATTGGTTCGTACAGTGTGCATCATAGTGAACAGCCGTTTTTTGGGAAACAGAAGTAACAGGAACTGAAGTAAACTAGAGGTTACCTGAGAAACTAATAGAAACTGAAGTATATTGGCTGCGGGGAAGGGGAGAGTTTCTGCTGCAGATTAAGGAACAAAAAACAAGGAAAGATTACATCGCCAAGACCAGCATTCACCTTCCAACTCCAGCAGGTGAAACAGGGCCCTCTAAGTTTGTATCATTCCAAACTATGAAGTGGTATTGCAGCCATTCTGTTTTTGTTTTGGGAGTTTTGTTTATTTATTTGTTTGTCTCTTTGAGACAAGATTTCACTATGCAATTCAGGCTGGCCTTCAGCTCACGTTGTAGCCCAGGCTGGTCTGGAACTCACGGTGATCCTCCTGCCTCAGGCTCTGGAGTTCTAGGATCACAGGCACCATGCCCTGTTGAAGCTACTCTGCGAGTCAAGGGAAGAAGGAACAATTCTCTCTTCTTCCTCCCTGCATTTCCCCTGTCGACTGGGCAGGACTTACTGAATGGAAATTTAGAGGCTAAATCAGTGCAATAGGAGGAAGAACAGTATGCAGGTTAGTATAATGGAGTTGCGTCCCCCAAATTCTATTCTCCCCTCTGAACGGGAAACTAGAGCAGATTTTGAAGGCTGCTTCCTAGTTATGTGTGGACATGTAGCTATGTTCTCAACAGCTGAACACAGGAAACCAAAATCTGTTATTTCTCTAGAGCTTGAGTCTTAAAACAGCACCCTTGCTTCCCCTGCTCTTTCTGAACACTGGAACCTATCAGAAGGATTAGTGTGAGCAGAACTAACCACCACTTTAGCCCATAGGACTGTGACTTCTATCTCTTCAGGAGGTATTAAAAAAGAAGCATCCATTCTTTTAAATAAAACCAACTTTAGACAAATTAACTTCTCAGTCTCTTGAACAAAGAATGATTCGTGAATCAGGAACCACTTAGAGAACATTGCTGCAGCACTATGCACAGTGACCTTTTAGGGTCCAAATGCAGAAAGAAAACAAAGAACACACATTTGATTATAGAATGGAAAATGTCTAGTTAGAGGATACTTAGTGGCGTGTGATTAGTTTCATTTTACTGCTTATGCTGAGCTTCAGTTTGCTTACAAAGGAACTTAAAGCATCATAGCCATCACAGCCTAACAAGGGAATGATTTACCTTATTGGTAAAACCAGGTGGGAGGTTTCTTCTTCATGCTTGGCCTGATCATGTGGCTCTCTTTCTGGGTAATATCCTCCTCTCAAGGTGTACGCCTAATTTGTGACTCCTGTTCCTAAGTAAAGAATGTCCAGGATTAGAGGTCAGAGCTTGCCACCTTGAAGACTTGAAAAGTCATCTCTTCTGGCTTCTGACTCCCTGGACTAGATGAGCGCAGCATAGGCTGTGTCTTTGTGCACACACTCATTAAATGCCTTTACTTAGCCCACTCTCCACACACAAGTCTTTCTAAGAGAAGCCTTGTAGGCAACATCAAGAGGAGAGAGAGCTGAAAGCATTCCTTTGACTTCAGGCTCAAATGTGCTCCCTGTTCATGGGTTACCAGATATAGTGAGATGCCCATCTGACTTCTGGCATATTTTAGGGTTCAGAGCCTTAGGAGAAAGAGGTACAGGAGCATTTGGCAACTTTATATTCAACAAGGGGCAACATTTCAAAATGCTATTATGAGGTCCAATAAATATTTAATTATATCCTTTCTACTTTAAGAAATCTGATGATTTTTTACTCACTAGGGTCACTTGGATAAATCATTTGGAATGATTATTTGACATTACCTAACAACAGTATTAAATAAATGTGAGACACCTACAGGTCCACCAGTAATTCTTACTAACCTTCCCCGAGAATAGGGTAGCTACGTGAACCAAAGCCTTTTCCTAGCTCCCTGAACTGAGGGAGCTCTCTTAGTGAGGCCTCCTGACGCATTCCTACCAGTGGAATGAAACTGGATATGAGGGGCATCATTTCTGTGCCAAGAAGCATAAGGGGTGTGTCTTCCTCGCCCTTTCCTTCCACCGTCACCTGTGAGTGGTTACCCTGCAAGCCACGTGTGTAGAAGGCAAAGCTCCATGTTGTTCAAAGAGAGAATCAGCACTGTCCACTTTGAAATCTGAGGAATAAATGAAATTTTTGCTGTATTCAGCCATCATACGTTAGCCTTTTTATTCCAGCAGATAGTCCAGCCTAAGTAATAGAAGTATATAATGTGGCAACCACAATTCTCATAGGCAATGATCCAGAAAATAAGTAAAGGTGTGCAAAAAAACTGTGCATAAGGATGATTTATAACTTTATTTATGATTGTAAATCAATTTTGAAGCCACCTAAAGGTATGCCCGGAGAATTTTAGTAAGTAAATACACTTATGATAAAATATTTTAAGCATTTAAAATGATTTTTAATTTTTCAATTAAATTGTATAATTTTAAAATAGCCCCTTAATACTTATGAAGTAGTTGCCACACTCCAGATACAGTTCTAAATACTGTGCTTGTCTTTACAAAGATGTTATCTACACCTTACAGATAAGAAGATCAAGGCAAAGAAGTTAATTAATTTACCTCAGGTCACAGTCAACAAATGGCAGAGCTAAGAAATGCAAATCTGACAAAGTGTGAAAATATCATTAGTCATCAATACTAAAAAGCAGAGAACAGCACAGATACACACTGACGTCCCTACTGTGTGAGTTATGTCAGAGGTCAGTTCCCCATTCACCAATACAGCCACTCAGAAATGTTTATTTACTTAAGTTAGTTTTTATTTCTACAACTTTATTATTTGATTACACTCATTATAGAAAAATGTACAGAGCAGAGATATGCAAAGAAAATAAAAAATATCCCAGTATCCCTTCCTCAAATATAGTAACAAAAGATTTTGTATATTTCCTTCTAATTTTTTTGTACATTTACACAGCATTTTAAAACAAAGCTAGTATTGTAAAGTGTTTTACCTTTTAAAAATTTTTTATTATACAGAAGCTATTTCTTTAGGGCATTAAATCTATGAAAACATGACAGTCAGTTGACTGATTCACAATCTAACCATAAATGAAACAATTTACCCCCAATTGTTGGGTATTCCAATTATTTTGAATGCTTGCTATTCTAACCCTGTTAAACACCTTTCTTTATGCATAGAAATGTTTATTGAGTGCTTACTACATGTCAGGTACTGCTCCGGAGTTGGAAACAAGACTGATCTCATTGACTTTACATTCAAGACAGGGAACCATGAGAAACAAATGAACACATAATAGAACTTCAGCTTGGAAAACCTTGGGAAAGAAAAAAAGCTGGATGAGGGGCAGAAGCTGATGGGAAAGAAACACACTTTCGAAAGGATCATCAGAGATGACCCCGCTCAGGGAGTAGCCTGGGGCAGAGACCAGAAGCAGGTCCAGTGGAGTTCTGGGGACAGATTCTGTTCTAGCCAGAGGGAAGTACCAAAGCAGGAGGTGGGATTAAACCTGGCATGCCCGAGAGCAGCAAGAAAAGCGGTGTGGCTGTAACACCCCGTGTGGAGAGGAAAGAGAGGGAGGGAGGCAGGCCCAGGTCACACGGTTCCCAAAGGAAGCACTGGGGCTCTTCACTGGGTGAGGAGGAGTTGGGGTCTCTGGGATGGATTTTGAGGTGAAATGTACAGGTAGGAAGTTTGAGAAAGGAGCTCAGGTAGCTATCTCACCTACACAGGTGTAAAGGAAGCAGGATTTGGCGGAGGGCGGTGCTGAACTGAGATGCAGCCTATCCCACCCAGGGTTCTTCAGACAGAATGTCCAACATGATGCAGGCTTACTGTGCCCCGGCCTCAAACATCAGCGGGTGCAGGCTGCCATGAGGGTGACCTGGGATGAGCAACTCTCTTTATCACAGGCAGTGCCCGAGAGTCTTAGCTGAGAGCCGTCAGCTGTTAGCAGCCCCCGCATCAGGCAGAATTAGGGCTTCAGTGCTCGAGACATGTCTGGGGAGTACAGCGGGGCATCTGCTACAGGAAATCACCGAAGGGTTTCGAGCAAGGGAGTGGCATGATTGAAATCACAGTTTTAAAGATCACCCCAGACGCTGTGTTGAGAAGTGATTGTTTAGAGCAAGAAGACCAATTCAAGGAGTGACCCTTTGGGGCTTCTGGCCTTCCCTTGGCTGGAGAATAAACTGGGAACTGGTGTGGAGCCTGGTAGGTTTCTACTGCTATTTCTCTGTTAGTGAGAGAAGAAAAGCATCCATTGGAGGATCCCATTCCTTCTCCTAATATCAACAACAGTAGCTGCAGAAAGCTGCAAGGGTCCCAGCAGGCACCATCCATCCCAGCCCCAGTCCAGAGAGAGATGATGCCTGATCACATGCTACATTTAGAATAATAAATGATCCAGAAAAACTAGTGACATTAAAGAGTACTTAAACAGTAAGGGTGATTTTGTTTATGTCACTGTATAAAGTAGGAAAGTGGTGTGAATGTTAATTGATATTGGTTACACAGGGAAAACAGGCAATGCCGATTTTCCTATCTTCAATCCAGGCTACAAAACATGTTACTGCTATGAATACAACAGGCAGATATGCAAAACTCTACACCAGAAATTTAACACTAACACCTGACATAAACATTTCCCACAGTATATTATCAGATCTAATTTTTAAATTTTTTGCCAGTTCACATTGTAAAATATTTCCTCTGAAGAACTAGTTCTGAATTTTTGCATATTTGAGAACCATTTTAGATGTTTGCCTAAACTTTGCCTGAACTAAAGTTCTGGCTTTCAGCCCCGCAGACTTGGTGCAAGGCTGGGTGTGCTCCAAATATTCAAGGGGACTCTGATGAAGGTGTTGATGGATGATTTGGATTTAAAACAACCAGGATAAAACTTACAAAAAAGCAGAAGGCAACATGCATTCTAATGGGGTCCACTAGTGACCTTGGCGAGTAGAACAATGATATGCAATTGCAGGTGAATCTGTGTTCACTGTGATCATAGGTAACCTCTCTTCAACAAAGTTATACATCACCCTTCAATATGGCAGAGTTTACTCTTCAGCCTGAAAGTCCTGTAAACCCAAGTTCATATTGTTTTTGTCAGAAAATAACTCAAGTGAAAGTGATTAGCCAAAGGAAATGCCAAGAACTAAATCACAGGAAAGCAGGTCATCACGTGTACTTATTGCCACATCTGCTGTATTGTCTAAGAAAGTTTTGATTTCACACCCAAAGTGAAAGAACAACTCCAAGACCCATAAATATCGAAGAGAGAGAACTCATCTGAATGCTGTATCTGGAGAGTCCCTGCCAAGAGAAAAGGCTCTAGTCAGCGTTTATCTTACTGGCAGAAAACAGGGCAAGCGGCGAGGCAGAGCTGTAATTGACGCAAAAGCATATAAGCAAAACGAACCAAGGAGAGTGTGGAATTAAATGCCTCCTATAGAAAGAGAGCAGTAAGGTGAAAGTCTAGCAAATCTGCAATTCAAGAGATGTAAAAATGTGTTTGATCCAGTGTGCTGATGTGCTGAATCTGAATGAAATTCACACATTTTTCTACTGAATATAGTAAGGTACAAAAATAAATTTGAAATTAGTGCTTCAGCATCCTATCTCTCTTAGAAAAACCAACAGATACAATTAATTAGAACAGCTGGTTTCAACCTTTATTGGAAACTGTAGGAAGCTAACATATTGCACTACTGAGCCAAGAAGATAAACTACATGATAAATACTAAGTATATGACCCAAGATTCTTATTAATTCTGATGTACAGAAGACTGGCCCGCTTATGAGAAGATAGAACTAGTACGAGAGCAGCAATCTGATGGATCTCATGTTAATAGATTTTAAAACTATCCCTAACTGAAAACCTGTTATCAAAAATAAAAAGGGGGGATAGACACTGTCATGTAATAAGAAAAATCTGATGTCAAAAATACTTTTGGAATAAAAATCTTTATTAGTCACAGGAGTCAAGAAATAAAGCAGGGCAAGTATAATTAACATGTGGCTTTGCTATTTACAATATTTTAAAGATTTATCTTGACAACTTTTTTTTTTGAGACAGGGCATCACTATGTAGCTCAGGCTGGCTTGAACTCACTGTGTAGCCCAGGCTGTCCTCAAACTCAGTGATCCTCCTGCCTCAGCCTCCCAGTTGCTGGGATTACAGGTGTGTGCTACCATGCCCGGAGTGGCAATTATTTTTTCTCATGCAAACATATAGTATACAAGAATTTTTTTACCCTTTTATTATGAGCATACTCACGATGGATGGAGCGTGGCCCACAAAAAATGATGTCAGGGTAAATCACGTTGAGATTTAACTATCACCCTAAGTAACTGTGGAATCAGAGAGTTAACATTAAAAATAGACCTGCCTCTTTCATCATTCATAAAGTAGGAGATTTGCTTTCTCACCAAAATCAACCTCAAAACTGGATAAAACATGTGAGGCAATTTTTTCAGGGTTTGCAAAACAGGCAGTACAGAACTGTGATCCTTGAGAGAAAGAAAATGTACAAAATAAAAGCCATAATAATTCTGACTTTCTACCTGCTGCATACCTCCTCTGTGGCTGGTGGGGGTCTACCCCAAGCAAGCCAGCAGTTCTACCAAACCAGTTAGAGAAAACAGAGCTCTAAACTGCTGAGGTCGCTAGAATGTACTGGGCCTAGTGTTACACAAATGGGAGCAGCACAGAAGATGGCCCCAGAAAATCCCCTCGGCAACAGTCATGCTATGCATCTGTACACCATGACTGTAAAGCTTCCTGGAGCTCCCCTGCTCTGGGGGGATGAGGCAGTGGTCGTAGCAGAAGTTAGAAGGCTGAGCTACACAGAAGCTCCCATCTAGTCAGAGGGGAGAGCTCACTACGAAACTACACCCTGAGTAAGGGGCATGGCCTAGAACTAGTCCAAACCAAAAAGCTTCTTCTAGCAAAAAGCACACGCACACACACACACACACACACACACTATAGGATACAAAGGACTCACCATTACTTTAAGCAACCACGAAAATGAAAACTAATGCTTTTAAGGTAAGATAATATGTTTAGACTCATGCAACTTATTACCTAAACTGTCCAATACATAATAAAAAATTGCTAGATATACTAATATGTGCCACAAATTTTGAAGAAAAAATTGATATCGATTCTGCTCTGGACCATTTGTAATTTATAAGCATGTTTAAGGGGTTTAAAAAAAGATAGTCATAATGAGTTGCACATCTGATAAAATCAGCAAAGAAATGTAAACTGTGAAAAATCAAAGGTAAATTATTAAATTCAAAACTACAGTACTCACAATTAAACATTATTAAGTGTAACAGCAGGTTGTAAACAGCAAAATACATGATTAAAGGTAGAGAAATAGGAATATTTCAGTAAAACTAGATGCACAGATAGGAAATAGTAAATATAAGATTAGTAACCTGTGGAAAAAGAAAAAGCTATCTAAATGTAATTGTAATTCAACAAAAAGAGAAAACAAATGAGTCAAAAAACTTGGAAAAGTTAGTATTAAAATTACCTATATTTGTGAAAAACATAAAATTACAAAGCAATGAAACTAGAAAATCTAACCAGGATAAAGAATACATCATGATCAAATTCTCACACATCAAGACATGAAGCAAAATCTTAAAAGTATTTAAAGGAATTTTTAAAAGACATTATATAAGCAAAACAAAATTTGTCATCAGAATAAATACAAGCCAAAAAATTACAGAATTATATATTCATAATGCTTAGGAAGAAAAAAGTACTACTTTAGGATTCAATATCCAAGGAAAATGTCTCTTAAAAATAAAAAAAAACGAAAACATTTTTATCTTGGCATGGTAGTGCACATCTGCAATTCCATCTTCTGTGGAGACTAATTCTGTTTTACAAAAGACTAGCCCTCTTATGAGAAGATAAACCCTGTTATAGTAATTTAATATACTTATTTATGTAGATAAGTTTATATGTACTATCTTGTTATTTAGTTTCTTGTCTCATCTTTTTTTGCATTTTTCTGTTTCTTTTTCTGTGAATTAGATGCTTGATTAGCGTTTGATTTCCTTTACTGATGTATTTGCTATATCTATTTTATTGTTTGCAATAGTTCAATTGTATTATTTTAATCAGTTATCTCTCAAAGAAATTAAAAGACAATTTGTTTATACTACCTGTGTAGTTATTGTTCCCAATGTTCTTCATTGTTTGTCTAATTATTCTTCTGATAGTATTTTCACTTTTGTGATGTAGGTCTGTTTTTTCTCTTAAACCATAAACTTGTGTGAGAAAGAAGTGCAAATATTTTCAAGTATAATTAAAAATTTGTATAATTGTTTTATTTATATTTTTGAGTAATACCAAGAAAGAAATGTTAACATCTTTAACTATAATTGTGAATTTATGCACTTGTTTTATTTCTGTAAATTTTTGATTAATGTATTTGAACTGTTATTAAATATACAGATATTTAGAATTATTGGTTATATGGAATCATTGATTATGTGGAAATTTTCCAAATATTTTCAAATTTTAAAGCATACTTTAAAAATCACCTAGAAATCAAAAAAGAAATCACCAAGGAAAATTTAAAAATAATTTAAGTGAATAATAATCAAAATAAAACATTAAAGTTTGTAGAACAAGGTTAAAACACTAGTTTCAGGTTGGTTAGTACTTCTAAAAGCAAACATTTGAAAAGAAGCATCTCAAAGCAGTCATCTCAGATTCTACCTATCTGATCTAGAAAAAGGTATATAAATGAAATTCAGATAACATAGGCTAAAGGAAACAATATAAGATCAGAAATCATTCTGAAAATAAAATTGGTAAGCAATGAAAAACTCAATAAAAATAAAAGCTTTATAACAGATTGATATGAAAATGAAATAAAACTCAAACTGAGAGAATATATTTGCAATTCATACATGTGACAAAGGGCTAGTCTCTATGACATGTAGTTTAGTAAAAGCAGACAGATCAAAGTTAAAATGCCAACAAGCTAACAAAAATGAAAAAGATTTTACAATAAACTATCTGAATAGCTAATAAGGACATGAAAAAGTAGTCACTTCAATCATCAGGGCAATGCAAGTGAAATCATAATGAGATATCACCACACACCAACTAGAAAGGATGGAATTCAAAATACTGATAAAAACAAATGTTGGCAAGGACTGAGAACAGTTACAAGCCTCGTATATTGCTCATGGGAGTAAATAAAGATGTAATTATTTTACAGAGCAATTGAGACTAGATTGGAGTATGAAAGTACTATCTGGTGATAATAAAGTGTTTTGTATCTTTGTCATGATAGCAGTTACCTGGGTGTGTACATTTATGAAAATTCAGCACATTTTACACTGACAATCTATCTGCTCCACTGTATGGTTTACCTAAATTTACATATATATATTTTTTAAACTAAGATCTTATGACAAGGTTTTATTTCTTTATTAAGGATTTAATAAATTTACAACCATTTTATCTTTCTTTAAACTACATTTTTTTCCCATGGGTAAACTCCTTTGACAAGATGCTAAATTAATTTTTTTCAGATGCTCATTCAGTGGGCACACTTAAATAAAAAACAAATCAACTTTTGGAAGAAATTGCTTATCTCTCATTGATTTGAGTTTTGGAGTCCTTTAAAGAAATATTTAAATATATCCTTGCAAGACCAATAGTGTGGGAGACCGCTGAGAGACCTGTGGTCTGCATCCATCTTGTACTGCTGAGAGACCTGCAGTCCGCATCCATTTTGTAAGCTACCAGCCATCTTGAAATTTTAGTTTCGTTTTCCATATATGGTTAACTTCCTGTAGTTATGTAATATCTTCTATATATGGTCAACCTCCTGTAGTTATATAACATCTTAGGTAACAACTTCCATATACGGTCAACTTCCTATATTGATGTAATATCGGGTGATGTTTGTACCTCCCTCCGTTGCCTGGTTACCTATTGACGTCAATCCCCGCTCCTGCACTGTATATAAGCCCGAGACTTCCGCTCAATAAACGAGGCTTGATCAGAATCCTGTCTTGCCTCCGTTTCTCGTGTCTCTTGTCTCGATTATCCCACTCCCCCTCTCTTTAGGAGCCTTCGTTGACTACCCGCGGGCCGGGACACAAAAGAATCTTTAAATTATATGCATATTTCTCAGATATTCCTCAATATTAGATGTTGTATTTTTGTGGTAGTTCCTTTTTCATAAAAATTCAGACACTGGCACTCAGAAAACCTTTGGTAGGATGAGCCATGAACTGGCATCATGAATTAGATGTAAGCTCTGCATCCTGCAATAATTGCATGGAAACGAAGTTATTTCTCTACCAGGTTTTCCATAATAAAAAGCTAAACAATACTTACTGAAGTGTCATTCTATAATGCTGAATATAATTCCAGAAATGTAGTCTATGCTCAAAACTTTTTACCTAAAATAAGTGGAACTGAATTGAAATCAGCTGCTAAAGAGCAGAAAAAAATATAGCTTTTCATTATTTGGTATTTAACTAATATTTCCAACAGTCTTTTGAGATGGATATCAAAAGTCCTTGTCTTTACATCTTAAAGAAGCAAATTTATCCAAGTGGAAAGAAATATTTTTGTCTATGGAAGGTGTATTAATCGGGGTTCTTCAGAGAATAAAATGTCTTTACAGAAGAGAATATTAGACTAGCTCACAGGACCTTATTCCCTGAAAGCTCTCCCGATGGCTCCCTGCAGGCTAGAGAGGCAGGGAAACCCTTTCCTAGAAGCCAAAAGCCACAGAAGAAGAGGGATCGATGAGGCAGCCCCAGCCAAGACCGAAAGCTCAAGAGGATCACTGGAACGCGGCTAAAGGGGGAAGACCCTTCCAACTGATGTTCAGGAGAAGCAGCAACACAGAGCGTGTCCTTTGGAAAGATCCACGGCCCGAGACCTTGAGAATCCCCCTCTTTATCACTTCCGGTTCTATTTCAACGCAGTCTATTAGGTTACAATGTCCGCACATGGGGCAGTTCTTCCCGGCCAGCTCACTGACTTACTTGACAGTCATCTCTAGCAGCACCCTCAGACCAAGAAGTGGGCTTTACCAGTTCTCTAGGCTCAACCCAGTGAAGTTAACAACCAAAATAGAACATATACTATTGATGCCTGTGCTTTCATTTTAAAGGTGCTAGGACCCTGATCTTCTCACTTGGCTATGATTCATATTGAATTAGCTATGAGGTAGTTTTGGTCTTCTAACATTATCATTAGTGCACTTGCTGAGGTAGCCATGTAGCAGACACTATTAATACAGTGCTATTCATGGAGAATCTGAAACTGAAGAAAATTTTATTTTGGATTTTTGCAAGGCCAATTATATCACTTTACACCAATCTCTTGAAATGCCTACACTAATTTTTAAATACTTGCAAGAAATATGTTAACCAGACTGATAATTTGAGGCTTAGTAACAGGTAGGCATATCTTAAATAATCTGTAAATTTAAGTAGAATTTCCTGCCCAGTGCTCTGATACATACAAATACATTTCTTTATTCCTATTCTTGAAGTTGAGTAAAGAAAATGATTTGTCTTAAAAATATTTGTCCTCATTGATGTAAAATATAAAATATTAATACCAGTAATAGCTAATATTTATTGACTATTTACCATATGTGAAGCCCTATTCTAAGGTTTCCACGTAGATTATTCATTGATTTATTTATTTATTTTGAGAAAGGGTCTTGCTGTGTAGTTCAGACTGGCCTTGAGTTCACTATGTAGCCCAAGCTGTCCTCAAATTTGCAATGATGCTTCTGCCTCAGCCTCCCTGGTTCTGGGATTACAGACATGTGCCACCACACCTGGCTACTGTAGAGTATCTCATCTGCACAAAAAGAAAAATAACCCACTCCCACTTTTTAAGTGAATCTTAGAGAAATGAGCTGTCTGGACTGGTAAGCTAACTGCAGCGGTGAGTCTGGCTAGTTCTGAGGGGAGGAAATGGAGCATGAGCAACTTGTGCAGTTTGTACTCGGCCTGTACTCTCACCTTCCTCATGTGCTTCTTGCCTCTTCAGAAAGTGTTCTTCCCAAGGTAAGCAGACTGCCGATCTAATAAGTTAGGGTTTGGTGAAGAGGGAAAAACTGTCACCTGGAGTTTGAAAACAGGCTGACATACCTACTGTGGCAGTGCCACAAATCACTCTAACTTGGCTCCTTGTGCCAAACTTAGCCACAAGTGGCCATCCAAAGCACCTTGGGCAGGAGTGAGCCAGGGACACACACATATAGTATTCTATACCACAGAATGTCTGTGTTCCAACCAGGTCTTTGATGTGAGCTTCGTATACAAAGAAATGAAGCCATTGGGGCGGAAGCGAAGACACTGTTACTTGTCTGCTGGCAAAGGTTCCATCAACACAGAATGCCTCTGACGAAGTTAGCAGCAAAGCCACCCACAAGCGATTGGACATAGGTAAGTATTAAGTAAGCTGGGTGGTTCTGTGTGGAAATGCTGGGGTGTGGTACACAAAGAACAGTCTCGGGGTTGTTGAATTTAAACAGAAAAGAGTCTACTGCGTCTGTCCCATCCAGCAGTGGTTTTATTGAGAACAGAGCACAATTCATCATCAACAGAATAGAGGATATGCTTGGAGCAGACAAATATTGCGTTATAATTTCTCGCTCATGACTCTGATTATTATGTCTTAGGGACTCAGACTAATGATCATGTAATTGTGCTCTAAATTAACATGGGTGAAAAATAACCGCACGTTTCCTTCAGAATCACATAATAGCTGTTCAGGCAAGGGAATAGATATGCTATGTAATTAATTTATGAATAATTGTGATTCCAGCCTACGAATATTATTTACTCATCATAAGAAGGTTTAAGCTCTCTAAGTAAAAATAAACACTTGTATTTTATCATTACACTCACCACAAGGTGGGAAGGTAAAACAACATGGCATCTCCTCAGTATTTCACACAGTCCACTAAGAGAATACCCAGGAAATGCTTGGCTGTAGAACAAATGCTAGGCTGAAAAGTTCGCTTTAGGGGAGGGAAATAGTCTTTTGGCATCTCTCTGGCTCTTCCAGCTCACCAACTTCTATTCCTTAAGGGAACCCTGAAAATAGTACCCTGAAGAATACAAGAGCACGTAAGTGCAGAGGCCTGAGTAGCTTGGTTTCCCCATCTGCTTATCCCCACGTCCCTCCTTCCTAAAAGCAGGGTGGCAAGGTGGTGATAAGCTGTTGAACTTGTGCTGTAATAAAAATATTTAGAAAAAACGGTTAGCATGTCTCTTCACACAATCTATTTTTTCAACGGATCCACTGAAGAATAATTTGCATTCCACAAAACTCTGGCATTGTAAGTGTGTAAGTCAATGATTTTCAGTAAATTTGGAGAGTTGTGCAAGTCAACACAACTCACTTTTGGAGCATCTCTAATACCCCCCAAATCCTTGCTCCTTATCATCTGCAGTGAACCCCATCTTATCCTCCACCCCATGCAACCACCGACCTATTTTCTCTCTGTGGACACTTAACTTTTCTGGAAAATCCACAAAAATGGAATCTTCAGTATGCAGTTTTTGCGTCTAGATTCTTTTCATTGCTATACTGTTTTTGAGGATTATCCATGTTGCAGAATGTAAATGTAGTTATTTTCTTTCATGTGGTGAATAGTTTTCCACTGTATGAATACACTGTATGTCATTGACCCAGTCACCATTTGATAAACATGAAGATCATTTTTTGTGTGATGCTATGATAAATACCATGGGTACAAGTCTTTATGTGGACATTAGTTTTCAGTGCTCTTGAGTAGACACCTACAAGAGGAGTTAATGAGGTGTAAACTATTGTTTACTTTTCATGAATAAAACAAACTTTTCCAAGGTAATTGTAAAGTTTTACATGACAACCAGCAATGTCTGAGAGTTCTAAATTTTCAACATCCTCATCAATTTGTGTTGTCTTCAGTTTAATTATAGATGCTCTTTGACCTATGATGGGATTACACCTCAATAAACTCACCATAAATTGAAAATATCTTATGTTGAACACATTACCTTTTATACATCAGTTTAGCCATACAGACCACTAGAGCGTACTGGTAGCTCCCCTCATGATTGTGTGGTTAAGAATGCTCCAATTTTCTGCTACTGTGCAGTGTCAAAAGTCTTGCTAGCCCCCCAAAAAGATCACAGTTTAAAATTCATAATACAGATTCTACTGAACAGCTATTGCCTTTGCACCACTGTAAAGTTGAAAACTGGTTACAACAAACCATCATGGTGGGGATGGCCGGTACATCCACTGGTATGTGTGGGTGGTAGTATGTATCACCTTGGGGTTTAAAAACGTATTTCCTTAATGACAGTGATATTGCCATTAAAAACCTAATTAAGGGCTGGAGAGATAGTTCATCGGCACAGTACCTGCCTGGCAAGCACAAGGTCCTGAGTCTAATTCTCAGTACAAAAAAAAAGAAAAGAAATCTAATTAACAGAACGAAAAGACAAATTGCAGAATGAGAGAAAATGTATCCAACTGTGGGACTGGTATCTAGAATATATAGAAAACTCTTAAAGCTCAATAGTTAAAAAAATAGATCCAATTAGAAAATTGTCAGTGATAGAAATTTCAGTAAAGAGAATATAAATAATACATGTAAAGCCACTAGGAAAATCAAATGAAAACCCCAGTGGGATATCACTGCACTCCTCTTACAAGGGCTAACTTAAAAACAGACAGGGTATATATCGGTAAGGATGTGGAGAAATTAGATCGCTCACACACTGCTGATGGTGATGTGATGTGGTATAGCCACTCGGGAAAATAGTTTGGCAGGTCCTAAAAATAATTAAATGTTCAATTCCTACACAGCTCAACAACTTCACTTTGAGGAATTTATCCTAGAAAAATTATATTCACACAAAAACATATACATACTGTTGTTTTGTAATAGTCAAAAATTGGAAACATTCAAAATTTTTCAGTAGATTATTGGTTAATAACTTATGGATACCAATGCATACCAGTGCATACTACCCAGTAATGAAAAAGGATAATTGTTGATATGCTCAACAATTTAAGCTAATCTGCAAAGAATTATGTTGCATGGAAAAGATCTAATTTCAAAGGGGCACTTAAATGATTTTCTTTATAAGGCATTCATAAAATGATACAATTACAGAACTGGACAAGAGATTACTGTTGCAAGGAGCCAAGAGTGACGTGAGAGAAAGGACTGGCCATAAAAGAACAAAGAAGGATCTTTGCGGTAAGGTAAATGTTCCGTATTTTGATTTTGTTAATGTTGTATCTTGGCTGTGATATCGAACTGTAGCTTTGTGAGATGTTAGCGCTGGAGAAAACCTCAAATAATCCATGGAATTTCTTGTGGTTATGGGAATATTGTACATCTTAGTTCTGTCATTGTCAGTATGTAGGCTGTGACACCCAACCATACTTTTGTGAGAGGTACTCATTTTGAAAATTAAGTAAAGAATACATGGACTGTCTTTTATTCTCTGTTACAACTTCATGTCAATACAATGATTTCAAAATAAAAGTATTTAATTTTAGAAAAAAATGACCAGAAAGGTAATAGCTTATTTCTAGATTCTGAATTCTTCTCCATTGACTTAGATATTCATACGCAAATACCGTATTTTCTTGATTACTGTGGCTGTATAGTAAGTTTCAAACTTTGATAGGCTAAGTGCTCCTGCTTTAAAGAGTGGTCTGGCAATTCCAGCTCTTTGGCATTTCTATAAAAAAATTAAGAGCATCTTAGCAATTTCTACGAAGGACTCCTGGGATTTTCCTAGAGACCTCACTGAGTCTCTAGAACAATTTGGGAAGAATCAAAATGGTATTTCCTCCATTCCGTAAACATGAGATAATTGTCTGTTCAGTCAGATCCTCCTCTCCGTGTACATTTTACAGTGCAGAAGTCACACCTTGTTTTGCTCAATTTACTTGTATTTATTCTTTTTGCTACTATTATGAATGAGGTTGTTTTGTTAATTATAGTTTTAGATTGTTCACTGGTCATATTTTAAAAATTGATCTGGTGTAGTAAGCTTGTATTTTGTAAGCTAAACTCATTATTCCCAGTAATTTTGCGGGTTCGTTATGATTTTCTACATGTAAGAAAGGGAGTCTGAACATAAAATTATAAAAGTGGTTTTTCCTTTTCTCTTTTCAGTTGATTAAATTTTTATTCTTGGTAAATTACATTAGGAACTTAGAAACAGGGAGAATCTGGAATCAGGGATTAAGTTAATAATCCATGTGGAATGGGTCAGAGCAAGTACATCCAAGGTAGCACGTGGGTGAATGGCTCCAGGGCCAACTGGTCGGATGGGGGCTGAGTGGACGTGCTGATATCCCCAGTGCGCAGCCCACAGGACGTCAGCCAGAGGCACAGACGAGGAGCTACAGAGGCAGCGTTAGCACTGTCCGTCCCTGCACTGCCCAGGAAGAGCTTGGCGTGCTGCAAAGATAGGACGTGGCTAGGCTGAGTATGAGACTTGTCCTCATTGCGGAAGTGGGTGTATCCTGCTATCTTTTCTTCATGCATTAGACTGTCCAGTTCTTATAATTAACTCCTCTGCTCTGGCGCCGTATGCACCAACCACCCACCCTGATTGTAACTTGGCTTCCTATATCGCTGCCGCTGAGAAACTAATTAGCTGGCCACAGAACGTACGTGTCCCTCCAGCTTTCTCTTTCTAAGTTGGTACATTAGCACCCCGGCAAAAACACATTAGGGACAATGTAGGATAAACTGGAGTCTCTGAAGAGGTTCTAAAATCAGGGAGTAAGCAAGAAGTTGTGTCAGCCGTCATTAAGTAAAACGTTCTTTAATAATGGCACATCAGGAAAAAAGAGAAAGAGGAGAGGGAGAGGGAGAGGGAGAGGGAGAGGGACAGGCGGAGGGGAGGGGAGGGGGAGGAGCGAGGGAGAAAGAATGGTGATAGGAAAGACACCCTGTTGGAGAGAATTAGCAGGACTAAGACTCTTACTGGATGCAGCATAGGAAAAGAATAAGAATCGAGGAAGCCTCTGGAATTTTAAGTCCCAGAGAATGAGAAAATGATAGTCATGAACAGAAAGCAGAAAACCAGGAAAGGAAGTCAGTAAAGGGATGAGATAACCGATGAATTGATTTTACAGGCTGGATTTGAGAGACGGCAAAACACATTAGTGGTCAGGGAAGAAGCTTATTGAAACTATAGATTCTATGACCCCACTCAGACATATAATAGAAATTTCCAATAATAGGCTCAGGAACTGCCACTGTAATAAGTTTGTCTTTTGATTCCTATGATCAGAGAAATTTTATCAGAAAATATCTAATGCTCGGTGCATACCTGTAATCCCAGCACTCAGGATGCTGAGGCAGAAATACTGTTGCAAGTTTGAGGCCCACCTGGGCTACAAAGTGAGCTCAAGGCCAGCCTGAACTGTGTAGTGAGACCCTGTCTCAAAGTGACAAAAAAATAAATAAATCTAATGCTGAATAAGGCAAGTTTCTGGAAATCCTGGAAGAGACAGTGGATAAGCAGATCAGAAGAAAAAGGACTTGGGAGTAGCTGAACAAGGCATTAGTAATAACCAAATAATGTTTTTTGAAGTAGATAAATTTTTAAGGGATAGAAAAGGAGTCAAAAAAGAAGCAAAAATTGAAACACTGGGCAGGGGGTGGAGGGACAGTTGGTGTTTGGGAAAACAACTTGACAGACATTCTCCAGCTTAGAGATGTAATTGCTCCAGGATGGCAGAGGACAACAGGATTTGATCACATTTCTCCCCATCTCTCTAGCAAATATGTGGCATGTCACAAGCTCTTTTTAATTCATGGACACATGAATGACTCAGAAATGGGACACAGTTAACAGAGGGGCTAAACTCAGGAAAAAGGATGGTGACCTCTTACTCTTATTCTATAAGAAAGAATTAAAAGATGCATACATCTTCAGGGCAGGAGCAAAACAATGCTGGTATTTAATGACTAGGATTTTTCAGTTACCTAAAAACGAGGGCCATCCATATAGGGAGAAATGCAGAGAAACACAATATACCACAGTCACAGGTAAATGCATGCACTTGTATTCTTTTCCAGCATAGCTGCTCTGTTTATATTTTTAGATGAGTTGAAGTGGGATCTCCTTTACAAACAAACACAATTTTAATCCCATCAGTAAAACTTTGTCCCATTTGTGATTCCAACATTACAAATTAGACGATCAGGTCATAAACTCTTAATTTCCTTTAAGGGAGGAAAGGGCAACAGTAATTTGGCTAAAACTAATAGCAGCTACTATGGAAGCTGAAGTTCTTTTTTTTTTTTTTTTTTTTTTTGAGACAGGGTCTCACTACGCAGTACAGGCTGGCCTTGAACTTGCTTGTGTGGCCCAGGCTGGTCTCAAACTCCTGGCTGTCCTCCTGCCTCACTGCTAGCCTCCTGAGTGCTGGGATTACAGGTGTGCGCCACCGAGGCTGGGCTGAAGCCCATTCTGGCAGAGATTAAAGGGAAGGGAGAAACTGATCACATTGTCCACATTTGCTTTTGTGCCTAAAAAGAAAACTGAAGGGACATTCTCTGAGATCTTTGCCAGGGATAGACTAACAGAAGGCGGTGCCGATAAGGTGTCCACGTAACAGTCGGTCGAAGCTGGCACTTAATTCAAGACTGATCTCCCGGAAGCAGGCAGGAGCGCTGCAGTGTTATGTAAGAGCTTCAACACATGCAGAAGAACAGCAAAGCCGAGCAACTCAGGTTCAAAATACTGAATTCAAAACTTTAGCACATTTGCTGTTGGTAGCTGATACAGCTGCGGCCGCTGTTGTTTCCACCCTAACACGGCCAGCCCCTGAGACCATGAGGCGTAGCCCCAGCTTGAACGCACTGTGAGGCAGTTTTGACTTGGGAGATAGAAAAATGGGGATGTATCTGGAAGTACACCAGAAATTTAGATTAAAGAATAGGTGTGCTGCATTTGAGACAGATTCGTATTTGTTGCCAGCTCAAGTGGCTTATCAATAGGTCATGCAATTTATGTTAACTTGCATGATTTTATTTTTCCATCAAATCATTGTTTGCACCAGGACATGATTGGTGAAAGGAGCAGCAAGCCACTGCTGACACAACCTCCAAGGAATAAAGACCATGTGGAACTCCGGAAAACTGAAGCAACTCAAAGAAACACAATGAGGTATGTTCTGCTACATTTTAGTTATGTGCCCTTAAGAGTGCTACAGGAAGTGATACCCACAGTGCCACCAAAAGGTCGTCAACGGTCTATTGTTATGTGACAGCATAATAAAAGAGGGTATGTGGCTCCAAAAGAAGTGGATAGATCGATGTAAATTGTCCCAGCTCAGACCCAAAGAGTAGGCCACTTTGACTGAGGGCCAATTTCTTATCACAAAAATATTCTTATAATGATTATCCCCTTACTACCCTAAGCTGCTTCAAGGCAGAATTCTATAGAAAGTCGTTCAGACCTCACTGTGGTCCAGAAAAGTCCACATTTGCTATCCCGTGGAAAAGGTACTGGAATTCTAAGGAGTTTATTCCAGTCCACCACTTCCAGCAAGAATAAGACACTAGGGCAGATTTGCAGTTGTGGGGAGCCAAGGCAGACCTAAATCCAGGCAGAACCATGGCTAACCAGAACAAAGGCCTTGACCCAGGGCCAAAACTGGGTTTTATTAATTCATGAAGAGGGGCGTGGCTCAGGGATGAGTGGCTGAGAGGAAGGTGAAAACTACGTGAGTGCTGTGAGCTGGGCTGGGCAGAAGACCTGAATCACCTCTGCAGTACGCGGAGAGACAGATATAAGAAAAATAATTTACCTGTCACACATTAGGGCAAAAATAATTTACCTGTCACACATTAGGGCAGTGTCTAGTGTTTTGGGGTCAGTGCTTCTGTCTTGATGTGTAACTGTCATTCCCTGAGATGTCATAGCCTCTCTTCTTAAGGTTCAATCTCAGCAGCACAGTGTGATGTCTCTCGGCCTAGCTCACACATACTACTGAGGAGCTACAGGCAGGTTATCACTGACCTGTCATAGTTCTTTAAAGACTACACATCAGCCCCCTGATAAACCCATTTGCCTTGCTTAAGGCCAGCTGAGGGGATAATGACAAAACTTGACCAGATCTGCACAACAGAAATAGGGCCAGGTTTAACCAAAATGGAGACAACTGCTCTTCTTTCAAGGAAAGTCTCCTGGTGGTCCTCCAAAATTTTCTACTTTAGATAAGAGAGGAGAAAACTCATTTACAATAAAAAAAAGCATTTTGTTTAATATTCAGATTTTACCAGCCTACATAGGCCATAGACAACACTTAGCATTCAATCTAAATAATAATTTTTGGAAGATGTTATAATAGAAATGTATTCTTTCACATGTATTCTTTTACTGAAAAGCTTAATATAAATTAAATTCTTGTTAATTGAATACGGCAGTCTCTCATTATCTATGGTTTTGCTTCCTGTGATTTTAGTTGCCTGAGGTTCAAAATGACTAAGTGAAAAATTCCAGAAATACACAATTCATAAGTTTTAAGTTGCATATTGGTCTGAATAGAATGATGAAATCCCATGCCATCCTGCTTGGCATGAACCCACCTTTCGGCCAGCACATCTACACTGTATATGCTACCCACCCACCACTCACTCAACAGCCCCCAAGATAACAAATCTACAATCATGTATCATAGCACTTGTGCTCAAGTCGCCCTGGTTGTACCTAATCTTTACCTGAATATACAAGAGTAATGATTCTGGTGATTTTTATAACCCAGTGAAAAGCTGTAAAGTGTTCCCTTTAAGTGAAAAGGTGAAAGTTCTCAACTTAAGGAAAGCATAAAATCACGTGCTATGCTAAGGTGGATAAGTTGTCATTGCCAGATTGTCACTGTGTGGAATTTATCAATTAAACTCTGTCCCAGGCATGTGTATAGAGGAAAATGACAAATACAAGCTGTGGTGCTACTCAGTTTTCAGGCTTTCCCGAAGAGGCACTCTCCTCTAAGGAAGGACGGGAGCGCCGCAGAATGTTTCAATAAGGAAAGCTGCATGGTAAACTCTTTCGTAAGTAAAACAAATTCTTTTGAATAAAAATAACAAAGCCAAGGATGTAATTCAGTGGTACAGCATTTCCTTAGCACGTGTGAGGTCTTGTAAAGAAACTGTTTCCTCATCTCTTGTTTACTAATTGGTAAGTTATATAGGTAGTGTACTTAAATCAGGGAAACATAAGCTTTTGATTACCAAATTGTATTCTCTTGTCCCCCAACCAGTAGGAGCACTAGGCTCCCACAGCCTGTGGTAAGGAAGGATGTTTTTCTGGCAGCAAGAAACTGCTGGAACACAAAGACATCCGGGAAAGGAAGAAGAGGGCGTTCAAGTATCAGGTCTAAGGAGCAAGTGGAAGCACTGACAGGAGGAAAGGCAAGGGGCGTGGATGGAAGGAACCCAGCGGGATTTGGGAACTTTGAACATACCGTCCTGCAGTGGAATATGTGCTGGGTAAGTGTACACTTGGTCACCACTGTGTGTAGAGGTCACAATGAAAAAGCTAGCATGAGTTATGCATAGACACTAGGCCATAGGTAGAGTGGGTTATAAAGCTCAGGGCTGGAAAAGAGGATGAATATCTTGATGTATTCCTGGAAGTTGAAGATGGGCCTCATATACATGGTTGATAGATGTCTCATGTTAAGAACCATGCCAGTTTCACACAGGACAAACCAGTGTACTAAAAAATGAAAACCTGAAGTGTAGCGTAAGCCTTAAATGTTTGACAGAAACACTGTGATTGTTGCCAAGCCTAGTTAGGACGACATGCCCATATAAAATTGTAAGAGCACAGGGAAATAAAAGCTCACTTTCTAACTAGAGAGAAAATACACAGAAAAAATCAACAGCTGGAAAATCACAAAATATCACCGAACAACCATAGGAAAATGGTCTAGGCAGAAGCTGAGCCACAGAGATCAATGCAGGACAAGGAACGTATCTGAAGACCTGGGCCCCAGGGGAAAGCGTCACCCTCTCCCAGGAAGGTTGGGGCAGGGCTCTGGTGTTGGCTCAGGTCCCCCACAGGTGCAATCTACAGAAGCTAATAACCTTTTCCTGCTGGGCAAGAGCCACAGAAGGCTGAAATGGATTTTGAAATCTAGCTCAAGCGGTCCCCACTCCCTTTCCTACCACATTTGTAATTATTTTTAGAGTCTCTGTTGCTATCTAAAAATGTAGATTAGTTTTGTAGGTTTCTTACTCATCTATCTGAAGGAGACGATTATTTGCTGTGAAGGGTCAATGTGCCATTGACCGAATGTTTGTCCCCCACAACACACATGCAACTCCACACGTTGAAGCTAATTCCCTGATGTGTTAGGACAGGGAGCCTTTAGGAGGTGGTTAGTTAATGTCAGTGCAGCCCTTGTGAATGTGGTTAGTGCACTTGTGAAAGGACCCTCAGAGGCCCCTCTTCCGCTCCTCCACCGTGTGCAGTTACAGTTCAAGAGGCCATGCTCCTCACACAGGAAAATATACATGTAATTATCTCTGCTTTGGTAACCTGATCTCTGTCTGTCCTGTTGAATTTCTAGTCATCTAAGCTCTGAGTGTAAATCTCACGTGCCATTGTAGAGCAAGACATACCACGGCCAGTGTTTCAGCAGAATTGGAAACTCCCTAAGAAACGAAACTTGAGATAACTTTTTCTCTTCTGTTTAATCAGCACAGGTATTTTTATTGTGATTAAACATACACTACAGAAAATTCATCATCTTACAAATTTTAAGTCCTTCCTTTGTGGCATTTAGCATACTCGTACTGTGATAGCTCATCACTATCAGCTATCTCCGGAGCTTTTAATCTTCCTCACTGCGAATTCTGCCAGTGAATCAGCACCTCCTCCTGGTGGGCCATGGGAACTACCATGCTATCTTCTTTCTCCTCCGGGAATTTGATGGCTCTGTGTCCTCGTATAAATGAAGGTCCCATTGTATTTGTTCCACTGTTACTGGATTATTTCACTTAGCATAGTGTCTTCAAGTTTCACCCTGTTGTACAATGTGCCAGACTTTTCTTCCTTTTTTTAAAGGTTGAAGAATATTCCATTGTTTGTATACACCACATTTTCTTTATTCATTCCCTGATAAATACTTGGGTGGCTTCCAACAGTCTGTTATTATAATAAAGATCACTTATTCCACCCATAGAAGCACACTGAGATTCCGCCTCTACCATTCCAAATACACAAGACCTCTCACCTTTGAGTCACATAGGGTATGTCTTCAGAGCCTTCATTGAGTAATTGTCCTTCTGGAAAACCCCACAGGCTGTCAGCACATTTGTGATCCCTCCTGGCTTTGAATTTTGACCAGAGCCTGCTTATGGCAAAGTCCTTCTTACACTTGAGGACTCAATTTAAAAATCACCTTCTTGAGCTGGAGCTGTGACTCACTGGTACAGTGCTTGCCAAATATGGCTCGGAACCAAAATGTCTCCCAAAATCTATGTGCTCGAGTTCGGCTGCCAGCTGATGGGCTCTAGGAATCCAGCGGGATCACTTGGGTTCTAATTCTATCAGTGGATTAATCCATTTATAAATTCACAATTTAATGGCACCACTGGGAGGTGACGGAGACTTAAGGGGGTGCCCAGATAAAAGGAATGGGTCATCTGGAGACCATATTTTGCCCTCAGCCCTGTCCTTTTTCACTCTCTCTAGATCCTGGGTGTCACAAGGTAAGCAGCTTTCCTTTGCCATGCCCCTACACCTTGGGGCTTCTGTTTCTCCACAAGCTTGACAGCAAGGATGCCACGCTGCTGTGGTCTGAAGCCTTTAAAATGGTGAGCCAAAATAAACCTGTCCTCCTTTGAGTTCTGCAGCTATTATGCCAGAGTGGCAGAAAGCTGACTAACTCACCTAACGTGTGCATGGCCCTGCCTGCATCCTCTTCACTGCAATTTTCTTTAGATCACTTGGGCAATCCTAGCATTCTGAGAGGGTGAGGCACAGGGATCATAAATTCAAGCTCAGCCTGGGCAATTTAGCTACTTAGCAGGACCCTGTCTCAAAATAAACAAGTGTAACAGAGAGGGGCTGCAGCTCAGAGAGAAGGCTCTGAGTTTAATCTCCAGTGCTACAAAAGAAGGAAAGGAAGAGAAACAAAAGAAGGAAGAAAAATAAAAGAAAAAGAGAAAGAAGGAAAGAGACAGAGGAAGAAAGAAAGAAAAAAAGAAAAAGTAATCAGCTTTTTTCTCTTTGAAAGTATCTGATATTTCCAAAACTTTGTGCAGTACAACTCTGGTCATGATAAATGGTATTTTAATTATGTGTATTCTCCCCTATATAAAATTGGCTAATGCATACTATTTACTGAAACTTCCAGGGCTCAATTTACTAGCTACTACATAATTGGCACTCAATAAATATTTTAAAGGAATTAATAAAAAGAATTAATAAAAGAAATTAATGAAAACTTTAAATTTTATTTTTTCCACTGTTGTCCAAAACTTAAAAAGTAAATTGGAAATAATGTATAGTAATTTTCATTCTCTTTCCTCCAAAACAGCCAAGAATGTTTCTCCTCATTTCAAAATAAAGCTGTCAGTGAACATGAGAAGCTAATATCAAGTAAGGATTAGGCAATTTAACAAAACAAAGATTCAAAAGAGACATGAAAGGAGGAGGAGCAGTGACGGGCTGGCACAGCAACACTGTCTTCTCACACTGCTTTCTTCTGTCATTCTCAAGGGTGCCTGAGTACAAGGCTTCAACTCAGAGGACTGGAAGGATTAGATCTCTACGCACAGCTGACCCAAATGCAGAACAGAAGGCATGAGACTTACTTTGCTGACTTCCAACTCTCAGTGACTTCAAATGTAAACAGCAGCCCTCTGAAAAGCTGGAGCTGGCAAGATAACACATGAGGGCAACGTATCAAAAAACAGCTTCTGACAAGTAGCAGGTGAATGCAGCTCTCTCAGGGTGGAAAAACGCTACAGTTCATTTCCTGGAGGAGGCATTTATAGCAATACATAAAGAGATCAAATAAACCTTCCTGACCACTGGCCACCTTACATACTTCTTCAAAGTTTCACTTGTTATTTGAAAATATTGCAAATGTTGGCACAATTGACCATAACAAGCAAGAATCTAGCGTTAGAGAAAGAAGTGTTTAAATTACAAGTAGGCGCTGGCATAAATACGTAGTGAAAACACATAAAAGGTTACATTCCTACCATCAGTAATGTTGTTTCATTTTCTTAACTGATCAAATTTATCCACATACTGCAAAAAAGCATCTTTTTTAGTGAAAGCTAACCTACAAATGTATTTTAAATATGTGCCTTAATTTTTCTTACTATTAAAAAAATAACATGACAGAGCTGACATTTGTCCCCTTCTGGCACCACCTGGGAGTGACATAGAAGAACACCAACTGCCACTGATTAAGGAAGGGAAACTGAGTTTGCAGTTCCTCAAACCTCCCAAAACAGCAGGCCTACTTTTAAGCTATTTTACGCATTGGTCAACTGCCAAAGAGTTTCCAAGACTTCAAAATGTTTGAAAATAACCACTATGGAAAGCAGTGTGAAGGTTCCTTTAAAGACTAAAATTCCTGAGAGAGGATCACAGTAAGGGGACCAAAGGCAAATCAGTGCTGCACCCCGCAGCCTATTACCCACTAAAAGCAAAAGTGTTGTGGAGAAAAAAATTAACGTAACCCTTGTAGCTCCCCTAGCTCTTAGTTAACTTAAAAATCAGTGACATTGGAGGCCACTAGGCTGACAAATGCCGCTAGCTTTGTTGTAAGTAGGGTAACACCTCTGACACATGGGTTATGGTAACAGTTGCTCAAGTTACTCTGTAGAAATCTGAAGGCCTTTTTGCCAAAACACTTGAGCCTTCAGGTACGTGATAGGTGAGTAAAAAGGGTAAGAGGCTGCACATCTCTGCCTATTTGTGTCTGTCCCCCTTGCTGTCTTAAATTTGGCTCAATTCTGCTGAGCTCTAGAGGTAGAGCTGTTGATCACTTTCAAATATCGTTAGTCCAGGACTGCGATACAGGGTCATCCAACCCTTGTGCTTCTTCAGCAGCCCAAGCACTGAAAAACCCTTTGGCCCTACCATAAGGCCTGGATGTTTATACAAGATGAGGATGCCTGCTGCGACAGTGAGTCGCAGCTCCTGAGCAGGGTGATCCCCTGTTAGCCCACCAAGTGTAAGACCAGAACATTTACGCACAAGAAGAAGAACGTTTCTGGAAGCCTGCCCGTCACTCATGGAGAGTTACCGGGCTAGCCCGCCTTGACAAAGCAACAAAAAGAAACCCTTCCCTTTGCTGAACGAGCAGCCTCTGTGGTCAAGCACTGGCTCCCTTCTCGCTGCATACAGCCCCAATCAAGAAGCTCTGCATTCCTTGTACTGTGCATAATATACGGCTCCATCTCATTCCTACTGTTTCCACGCCGTAAGGGCCCAGCATCAGGTAACAATCTCTCCGCTGGGTACATATCAGAGGACAGGAAATCAGCACGTCAAAATGAGACATCCGCTCTCCTGTGTTCACTGCAGCACTACGCACAGCAGCCACAAGGAGACAAACAGAGTACCTCTGAAGTACCTCTGCCTAGACGCGTGGGTAAAACGACGGGATGTACATGAACAGTGGGGTACCGTTGAGGCACAAAAAGGAGATGTCTTCTTAGACGACATTATGGAAAGTCACATAAGAGAGAGACATGAAAAGGTAACTGCCATACAATGTCCCTCATGTATGATGAGAGAGAGAGAGAGAGAGAGAGAGAGAGAGAGAGAGAGAGAGAGAGAGAGATCTCACAGCAGTATAAGGTAGAATAGGGTTTACTAGAAATTGGGAAAGAAAGTGGTTGTCAAGTACAAAACTATAGTTACACAGGAGCAGCAAGTTCCGGTGTTCTGTTGTACAGTAGGGTGACTGTAGTTAATAATATTATATTGTACATTTCAAAAGAATTAGAGGATTTTAAATGTTCTTACCACAAAGAAATAAATGTTTGAGGTGAAGGATATGCTAATTACCCTGAGCTGGTCATTACACTGTGTGTACATGTACTAAAGTATTACATACGTGATAAATACGTACAATTATGATGGGCCAGTTCAAAATAAAGAGAACTCTTTAAAGGCTTGAAAATCACTATACTAAAATAATGAAAATCTAACAGCATCTTATGGAAAAGAACCGGGACTCAGATTTAGAATCCCAGGAGAGGGTAACCCAGGCTCTACAACAAAGTTGACATGCAACACTGGAGAAAGCACAAAAGCTTTCTGAGTCTTAATTTCCTCACCCAAAACTGATACCACAGATAAAAATCTATAGTGCATCTCACCAGAAAGATTCTGAAATCCAGATGAAATTCTGGGTGACATAAATAATCCCTTATAGATGTGAAAACACAATCTGTACTTGAGATGTTTTTAAAAGAATTGTTATTCATAACACAGTAAAAATGACAGCCCATGTCATCAGTGTAATGTGGAAGGAATGTATTTTCAAGTAGATGTCTTGGTTAATTGGTGGCTGATCTCAAGGTTTTCCTTGAAATTCATCCTTATTGTTCTGGGTTGCCTGATTAGAAACTGTGAATGTATGAGCTAGACCTACCTCTCAGTTTTCTTGACTTATTAATTTTTTAAATTATATGGTTCAATTACATTGAAACAGAGATCCTTTGACCACAAAGTTATTAAAAGAATATGAGCTCTAATCCATAATTCAAAAATCATAAAGATATGATTGTATAAACCTCCTTGCCCAGGAATTTAAGATTGTTCCATATGTCACAGCAAGTGTTTATCTGTGTCACCATAAAAATCTTGAATGTGTTGCTAAGTAAAAATAATACATTCCCTGTGTTTGGATATATCGTATATAAGTCAGATAAGTAGACAGTAGAAAACACTAGGTGCCAGATTTCCAAGCATATTATCTCACTTAATTTCATTAAAATCCCCTGAGGGGTATGTATGCATGTGTGTGTGTGTGTGTGTGTGTGTGTGTGTGTGTGTGCATGCACATACACGAGTATGTGTTTCTGGTCAAAAATGATCATAGAGATTAATTACACTACCCAGGGTTGTGCTGTGTAACTAGCAGGTGTCAGTGGTCTGGAATTAAACACAAGTTTTGAAATGCTAGTCATTTTCCACCTACTATATTATTTCTCTTGATGGCAGAGCTTTCACCAAGAGTAGCTGGTAACTCTCGCATCTACTAAGTGTGGTGCAGGGCGCTGTTGGGGAAAGGAGAATCTTCACCCGTGGAGTTCTTGCTGCCTACTGTGTAGAAAAGCCACAGTCAAAGCCTTGTAGGACAGGGGTAGCGGATACTACAATACTGAACAGCTGCATGAGGCACAGGTGCTGTGAGAACTCGGGGTAGGAGATTAAAGCCACAACAAAGAAGCTTGATGGAGGAAATAGAGTCTAAGCTGAGCTTTAAAGAATGGAGGTTTGACTATGTGGGAGAGCAAAGGGAAGCATTTTCGGACAGGGTTGGACAGTGCAAGCCAAAGCTGAGAATGAAACAATACAATACCATACGAAGTGAAGGGGAAATAAAAGCATTTCCTATAAAATTAGGAGCAAAACAAAAATGTTCACTCTCATATTTCTATTAATGTAGAAAGTGAAACATTAGCTAGAGTACTTGGACAAGAAAAAATATAAAGGGGACATAAATAAGAAAGGAAGAATTCAAATTATCCTTACAAATGATATAATCCCATCTTAGAAGACACTAAAGACTTCAGCAGAAGATTTTTAGATCTGATAAACAAAGTCAGAAAAATATTTGGATACAAAAATAGCATTTTAAAAATCAATAGCTTAACTGGGTGTGGAGATGCACACCTGTAATCCCCGCAATTGGGAGGCTGAGGCAGGGGGATTGCTGTGAGTTTGAGGCTAGCCTGGGCTACATAGTGAGTTCAAGGCCAACCTGCTCTTCACAGTGAGACCCTGTCTCAAAAAATCAATAGCTTCTTCATACATCAAACATGAGCTGGCTGATAAAGAAGTTAGAATAACAAGTTCATTTACAATAACTTCCAAAAATACCTAGAAATAAACTTAACCAGGGAGGTGAAAGGCATCTACGGTTAAAAATACAGAACACAAGGGGCTGGGGGTATAGCTCAGTGGCATAAGTGCTTGCCTGGCAAGCGCAAGGTCCTGAGTTCGATCCCCGGTACCGGAAAAAAAAAATTAAATTAAAAAATAAATACAGAACACTAAACAAAGAAATTGGAAAAGACATTTGAGAACAGAAACATCATTTATGTACATAGGCCGGAAGGAGTAGTACTGCTGGAATGCCCAAAGGGGCCAAAAGTGTGTGCTGGAGGAAAGAAACCTACTTAACAAGTGGTGCCATTTGTAAAAGGGTGGAACTGGGCTCATATCTTCCACCGTATACTAAATTAAAGTCAAAGTGCAACAAAGATCTAAACATTAAACAGAAACGTTAAACCTACTGGAAAATAAAATAGGTAAAACACGAAGACATAGGCATAGGAAAGGAATTTTCTAAACAGAACCTCAGTTGTACAAGAAATAACAACAAGAATCAACAAGTGGATTATATCAGACTAAAAACTCTGTACAGCAAAAGAATCCATTAGTAAAGAGACAACCCACAGAATGCAAAAAAAAAAATTTTTTTTTTGCCAGCTATTCCCTAAAATTAAAGAGGTAGTCAATTATTGGGCAAGAGAAATAACCAGACACTTCACAGAGGAAGAAGTACAAATAGTCAATAAAACATGAAAAATTTTTCAACATCTCTGACCATTAGAGAAGTACAAATCAGAACAATGCTAAGATTCCATCTTATCTCAAAAGGAAAGGCACTCATTAAGAAACCAAGCAGTACTAAATACTGCCAAGGCTGTGGTGAAAAAGAACACTCCTGCATTGTCAGTGGGAATGTAAATTAATACAACCATTATGCAAATCAGTATGGGGATTTCTCAAAGAGCTAAAATTAGAAATTCCATAAGACCTAGCTATTCACCTCTAGGTATCTTCCCCCCAAAAGCTTAATACATCACACTACAGTGATACGTGCATACCAATATTTATAACAGCACAATTTGTAATAGCTAAATCCTGGAGGCAGCTCATATACCCATCAACAGACAATTGGGTAAAGAATTACATGGTATCTATAGGTACTGGAATACTAGCCAGCTAGAAATAAGGATAAATTTTAGGCATTTTTAGAAAAAAAGGATGCATCTGGAAAGCACAGTGTTGAGTAAAGTAAACCAGACACACAGGCCTAAATACCATGTAGCAGCTCTCATCTGAGTGAGGCCAAATACAGAGGGATATTGAGGAGTGGGTAGAAGAGGACGTGGGGTGGATCTCTTGCAATAGAGGAAGAGTCCAAGGGAACAAGGTGAGCACTGAAGAGGAGAGGAAGGGAAATGATTAAAGATGTGCCATGTCAGGAACCTAATAACATCAATGAATGTGAACATTATGTGCACGATGTGAGCTCACGGTAGT
This sequence comes from Dinomys branickii, assembly GCA_004027595.1. Classification (NCBI taxonomy): domain Eukaryota; kingdom Metazoa; phylum Chordata; class Mammalia; order Rodentia; family Dinomyidae; genus Dinomys; species Dinomys branickii. Next base: position 3,483 of record PVLD010015484.1, on the reverse strand, counting down.
ATCAACAAGAATGAGACTTAGGATAGGGGAATTAGAGTAGGAGGGAGTGAGAGGGAAAGAAAGGGAAGGGGATTAGAGAAAAAGCACCTGTAGTATGTGTGGTGTGTACATGTAAGCACTACCCAAGATGACTGTAAACTGCATGTGTTGAAAATGTGTACTAATATAATAAAAGTTTAAAAAAGGAAATGTGGCATATATACAGTGTCACCTCAGTCCACAAATGCTTTTGTTTACAGATAATTTAGTTCACAAACAAACATTTGGCAAAATTTTGTTTGTGCTTGCAAACTCTGCAATGGGTTACAAACATAACCACAGCCATCTTTCCCACACAAACACAAATGTCTCCATCTTTTATAAAATCATACAATAAATTAAGTTTGTGAACCAAGGTACTACTCTCTATAATATGTATATGATTCATGTAATAGATATGCAAACAAAATTATGCCTTTTGCAGGAAAATAGATGGAACTTGGGGTTATCACGTTACACAAAATGAGCCAGACTCAGAAGACAAGGAATATTATTATTCTCCAACATGTGAAATCTTTAAAAAAGTGGCATAAAAGCAAAAGGGAGACTATTTGTTAGATAAGAAGAAAGTGATAAAAATAGGAGGAATGTAAGGAAGTATAAAGAGGAGAAACAAATATGATTAAAATTGTACATGTATGCAAATACCACATCACAACTCAAGATTTTATAAATTAACAATAATAATAAATATTAAAAGAATTTTTTAAAGAATTAAAAAGCATTATCTTTTTACAAGACTTTAAAGAGCAACACACAGGTACAGCTAACAGCAATATCCTGGCCATGGAAGAGAAGGAACTTACAGAGTTCATTTCATTGTTATGCTTCAAAATACATATACGAATGTTTTACAAACACATATATATTGTGTGTGATTTTTACAAAACGTGAGAATATCTGGCAAGATGTTCAGGGAACAATTAGTAGAATCTTTGGGGGGATACAGACCCTACAATTTGAGGAGCAGGGAGATCTGACAGCTGGACTTAGGTATCAGTAGGGTTGACTTGAATACGATGGAGTCGTCAACCACCTCACGTCTAGCGTCCCAGTGACCTTCACCTTGAAGACACATGACTTGTAGTATACAGTGATCTGAACTGGTTAGTGTGCCAGAGGCCAGAGAGAATCTCATTGCTGAGATATTTCATGTTTCATTGCTGCATCCCCAGAGCCTAGAACATGGATTCACGTACATTGACTGCTGATAAATTAGGTTCCATTAAATACATAAATGAAACTGGGACAGGCAGGAAGGGCAGGAAAGAAAAGGAAGTTACTCATTCATCATTTTATTTTCTCAAATACATATTTCCATTTTTTCTCTTAAAATTTTATTCAACAAACATTTATTGTCTTCTGTGAGCTAGTCAGTATTCTAAAATTAAGAAAACAGCAGTGACCCAAAAAGACCAAAACAAACAAACCAACAAATTAGCTGTTTTTATTCTTATTAAGGGTCTTATGGATTGAATTCAAGCAATGATTTCATTGCAAAACTTGTATTTTAATTAAACTGAATGTGTGTGTGCACATATATGCTTATAAAAGAATTTAACCAGTTTGTGGTAATAGGAATTGAAATCTTGTTTTCCAAGTTAGTTAGATCTTTCTAAACTGTTGAATTAAAAGCTGCTACAAATAGCTAATATCGCTCTAGCACTGAGGCAATGTGTTTAGGAAAAGGAATAAAAATTGTACATCCACTTTTCAATAGTGCTATTTTCACATTTTACAAGGTTCTGGTGTGGAAATGATCATGTAATTCTTTAAAGTAACTGGACTAAATATAAAGTCATAAAAGCCTAGCAGGGTCAGGTGAAAAATAAGGTGCAATCTTAATTTCCATTGTTTAACACGACTCACATGTGTGAGTCTGGCATCATTCAGCAGAAACAGAGCAGACAGAAGGCCTGCGGACTGTTCTCAGCGGGGTTCACGTGCCTGCCCAGTGCTGAGTGAGATATGGGTGCAGGCGCTCAAGAGCTGCGACACTGCGATTCCAGATTGGACTTCACTTGTGCCTGCCCTCTGGGTGCTTGCGCACATCGGCAGTCTATTATCGCTGTTGGGAGCAGCACACTCCTGGCTTCTCTGCGTGGACTGAACTGACTGGAGAAGCAGAATCAGGTGGGCCGTGGAGACGCCACCCGCTGACAGCACGGTTCCCAGCTGAAGGCTGCCAAGAGAACCAGGTATTTCCCATCTATTTCCTGGGGGCAGAACAGGTGACTCATGACCCTGCCACAATTATTGTCTGAGACTCCGCCTTCCGTGTGCCTGCTGCAGACAGGAGGTCCTCACTCAGAAGGCCTGCGAACTGCTTTTACTGGGGTTTGCTCATGCACCCTCCCTGTGCGTGCCCAGCGCTGAGTGAAGTACGGTGAGGGCACTCCACAATCTGCTGACACCGTGGTTCCAGTCTGGGCTTCACTTGCGCCCTGACCTCCTGGGGATCAAACACACAGACAGTCTGTGATCACTGTTGGTGTGGCCCACACCTGCCTCCAGTGTGTGGCCAGAACTGACTGGAGACACAGAATCAGGTGGTCCACAAACTGTTGACCCTGCAGTTCATGTCGGGGTTTTGCGTGTATCCTGAACTGCTGGGTCACAGGACAACTGGTCTGGAATTGCGCCACCACTGCAATAAGATTCTGAGCCATACATGTGCCCTGAACTGTGAATGGTCACTGGATAATGCCATCTGCCATCACCTGACGTCACAGTTCATGTCTGAGACCTGGGAGAACTTGCTCCACTTCATTTACTAGAAGATCCCAGCCTAAGCAGCGCTTCTCAGTGGACACTGAGAGGCAGGCCTGCCCAGCAGGAAACCTAGGGCCGCTAGTGGCCCTTGCTGAACTGCCAGAGAAGAGGGAGACTGAGCGTTCTGCCTCCCGCATCAAACAAGACAAGGCTAAGGGATAAAAAGCAATCTCAGAACTCCACCCTACTCAGAACAAGTCCAGGAAACATCAACGTAGGAAAACTTGGTAAACACACACCTGAAATTGCTGAAATGATTGCACTGGAAGTAAAGAAACAACTCCATCAGGCCACAGAAGAGATCAGATCAAACATAATCTCTCATCCAAAAAATGAAATCACAATAATAATTAAAGAAATGCTCCACACATCTAGAGAAGAAAAACAGATAAAAAAAATAGATGAACATAGGCAACAGATGGAAACATTACATGAGCAACATGGGAATGAATTAGAACGCATGAAACAGACTCAGAGATTTCCAGGAAATCAAAACTTCCATTGAAAGCTTGCAAAACCACTTCAGTGAAGCCAAAAATAGAATTTCAGATCTTCAAAACAGCAGGGCTGCCAGTGATCGTGAAAGGAAGAATCTCTTAAAATCAAAAAGGATCCAGGAAAAATCAATTCAACAGCTGCAAGACGAGGCAAAGAGAGATAAAGTCAGACTAA
>PVLD010015483.1:23865-48436 GCA_004027595.1 Dinomys branickii | reverse complement strand
TTCACAAACTGGGTTGAGGCCTTCCCCTGCAGAACAGAAAAGGCACAAGAGGTGGTAAGAGTTTTAGTCTCAGAAATCATTCCCAGGTTTGGACTTCCTAAGAGTTTACAGAGTGATAATGGGCCTTCTTTTAAAGCAACAGTCACACAAAATGTCTCTCAGGCACTGGGTATCCAATACCACCTCCACTGTGCATGGAGGCCACAATCTTCAGGAAAAGTAAAAAAAAATAAATGATATCTTAAAAAGACATCTTCGTAAAATGGCTCAAGAGACCCACCTCCGGTGGCCTTACTTACTGCCCATAGCTCTTATCAAAATAAGAAATACACCTCAGCTCCATTTGAAATGCTCTATGGATGACCTTTTCTCACTAATGATTTTCTCTTCAACAGAGAAACAGATAACTTACTAAAAGATGTCACTTCAGGGGCTGGGGATATAGCTCAGTGGAATAAGCGCCTGCCTAGCAAGCGCAGGGTCCTGAGTTCGATCCCCAGTACTGCCAAAAAAAAAAAAAAAAAGATGTCACTTCATTGGCTAAATTCCAACAAACTCTTCAACAGCTTACAGAGGCCCAGCCCAGAGGGAAAAAAAAAAAATCCCATATTCAATCCTGGAGATTTAGTACTGGTAAAGTCTCCCCCTTCATCTTCTCCTTTGCTAGGACCAATGTGGGAAGGCCCATATACCGTGATCCTGTCGACTGCTTCTGCGGTCAAGACAACAGGCCTGGATTCCTGGATAAATCACACCAGACTTAAGCTCTGGGAACCAGAGACTGTTGCTGAGAGTGAACAACTCCCTGAGTACTCCTGTGAACCCATAGATGACTTAAGATTCCTGTTCAAGAAAAAAACATCCCCAGTACCGCAAAAAAAAAAAAAAAAAAGAAAAAGAAAAAGAAAAAAACAAAGTCTTCAGATAAGTGATGTTACTCTTGGCCTTTTTACTAATCACTTTGCCCCTCGGAGGAGGATGTAATTCCTTTCTAAGGTGGGCCCAGGAATATGCAGAGTCATTACAACAGACATCTTGCTGGATATGTGGTCTATTCCCCTTGTCTAGTACATCAGGACTATATTATATTATATTATATTATATTATATTATAAATTACAAGACTATATTAATGAGATATGCAAAAGTTCAATCGTACATAGGTCAGCCCACCATTACAAAGTAACTGAGTGGCCTATAAACTATACTCTTAATGACCTTGGGCATAATTGAGTCTTTTCCCACAAAGTCACTAAAGCCTCTCTGAAGACACTAATAAGGCCCCTATTAAATAAAAGTAAGGGGGGTTGGGGATTTAGCTCAGAGGTAGAACGCTTGCCTAGCAAGCTGGAAGCCCTGGTTTCGGTCCTCAGCACCAAAAACAAACAAACAAAAATAAATAAATAAATAAATAAATAAAAGTAAGGGTCCTACCCTGAGGGCCAACAATCATAGATATCAGGATGGTTATTTTCAAATATGGGATGATTATATACGGTTGACTCCCACCATAGGTCATCTCAGTAGAAAGGCCCCATTATGTTGAGAACAAAAAAACATTCCTATTCTCATTGGCCTAACTCCACTAAATACTTGGGGAGGACAGACCCTGAACAATGTGTACATATAATAACTTTACAGGCTAAAGACTGGTTTGCAAGAGATTGGCTTATTCGCCCTGGAATTAGATGGGAAGCCCCCAGTGGCACTCATTGGTCTTGTGGGACCAATTTGTGGTCCTGGCTACCCCCTGGATGGATAGGAAGGTGCACGTTAGGATTTGCCTGGTTACAAGGCAGGAGTGTCAAAACTATTGACAAACCTGCTAATTTACCCTGCTTACAACACCAATGGTCTAGAAGCATGTTTCACTGGTATGATCACTTGGCCTCTGTCTTTATCCCTTCCCTAGGGTTAGAAGACGTCATGCAGCACATCGAGGCCTTAACCAGCTATACTCAGCGGGCCTTAAGTGACACCGCAGCTGGTCTCTCTCTCCTAAATGAAGAAGTAAAATTAATGAGGGAGGCCGTCCTCCAAAATCGGATGGCATTAGACATTCTAACAGCAGCACAAGGGGGTACCCGTGCAATTATAAAAACTGAATGTTGTGTGTACATTCCTGATCCCTCTGCTAATGTCTCAACAGCTATTCAAGATAATAGACAACAGATCAATAATGTCAGATCCTAAAAATCCCTGGAACTTATCCACTCTATGGGAGGCCATTACTGGTTCCTCTTGGTGGAAATCTTTGTTAACTATATTCATAATAATCCTGTTGGTCTTATTACTTGGCCCATGCATACTTAATTGGTTCTTTGCCTTTGTCTCCTCCAGATTTAAAGTTATGCACCTACCCAAGATGAAAACTCCTGATGTCTATCGAGGGCCTTTAGATAGACCCTCTGGAGAATATCTCTGACTGCTGATCAACAACTACGACCCCAATTGTAAGGAATAGTAGATGATTAATTGTCTGATCAATTTTGCATGTCTATACCTATTTTCCTGAATATACAATTAGAAATTAACAATATGTAATGCAACAACCATTGATGATTCCCTGTCACCCTATCTGTAACTCAGATTCGATTGTACTATTCTTATGCTACTTTGTGTATGTTTGTTAATATTTTTTTGGGTTTTTTTAATTATACTTTTAAAATTAAAAAACAAAGAAAACCAACTACGACCCCTTTCAGCCTGAAGAAGCCAGAGCGGTCATCGCCTGTTACTCCCTCACGGCAGTTCGGGTTACTTCTTCAGAGGGGGGAATGTTATGGGCAGCTGAGTTAAATAGAAATATTATAGGCAGTCAGACAGGGCCTGGCCCTGGAAGGAGCCAGCAGACCTGTGGGCCAGGCCTCAAGACAAAAGGTGCTATACAAATGCACCCACTCACTTCCCTAGGTGTAAACATCAGGGATTCATATTCTAAAAAAGTAACAACCATCTTCTAAAAAGCCAGGAAGAGTCACTAGCCCGACCCCCACAGGAAAAGCCCCAGATCTGTATTCAGGCCCGCTTGCTTTGTGACTCGTTTCCCCATTTGATCCCAGTCCACTCAGTCTTACCTGGACAATTACACCTGTAATCTTATTGGCTGACCATAGTTTTGTCCATCTCCCCTACCTTGGACCTGCCTCACCTCATGGTTTTTCTCTATAAAAGTCCCTGGAAAAGACAGTCAGGGGGGAACCCACTAGGGCCCCCCTTCTGTCCCTCTCTTGGACAGAAGCTTTCTTTCTTTCAATAAATATATTCTGCTCTTAACCTCCATTGTTCCTAAAATTCATTCTTTGGTTTTAGAGAACACGAACTCATCTCAGATATCGTTCAGGTTGGGAGTTTTATTTTCCTGTATCATTTCTATTTCAATATTTAGATCTTTGTTCCATTTCAATTTTAGTTTAATGCATGGTGAGGGATATGGGTCTAGGTTCATTTTTCAGAATGTAGAAAGCCAGTTTTTCCAGCATCATTTATTAAAGAGACTATTTTTCTTCCAGTGAAGGTTTTCAGCCCTGTTGTCAAAGATAAGGTGCCTAAGTCTGCTTGGAGTTTTTACAGAATCTTCAGATATATTTCATTGATCCTGTGATCTGTTTTTTTGCCAGTACCATGCTGTTTTTTTTTTTGTTTGTTTGTTTGTTTTTTTATCATAGTAGCTTTGTAGTATAATTTCAAGTCTGGGATTGTGATGCCCTCTGCCTTGCCTTTGTTGCCCAGAATTGCCTTTGCTATGCTGGGTCTCTTCTGGTTCTAAGTGAATTTTAGGATTGTTTTCTCTAATGTTGCAAGCTATGTTGTTGGAATTTTGATTGAGATTGCATTGAATCTGTATAACAGTTTTGGAAGTATGGCCACTTTCACTATATTGGTTCTGTCTATCCAAGAACAGCGGATATCTTTTCATTTTCTGCTATCTTTGATCTTTTTTAGAGTACTTTTCTTCCTTCCTTCCTTCCTTCCTTCCCTCCTTCCTTTCTTCCTTCCTTTTTTTCTTTCCTTCTTTCGTTCTTATTTCTCTTCTTTTTGTAATTTCCATGTATAGGTCTTTCATTTCCTTTCTTAGACTGATTCCTAAGTATCTAATTCTTCTTGATGGTGTTGTAAAAGGTGTTGTTGCCTTAATTTCTTTCTCAGTGAGGTTGTTATTCGTGTACAAGAATGCCATTGATTTTTGAGTGTTGACTTTGTATCTTGTGGGCACTTAGCTATATTTCTGGCTCCTTGACTTTGTATCTTATGCTGCTAAATTTGATTAGTAATTCTAGGAGTCTTTTGGTGGAGTGTTTGGGGTCTTCTGTTTAGAGTACCAAGTCACTAACAAATAATGATAACTTAACTTCTGCCTTTCCTATTCATACTCCTTTTCTTTCTCTTGTCTAATTGCCCTGGCTAATATTTCCAGAACTGTATTGAACTGGAGTGGTGATAGTATGCATCTTTGTCTTGTTCCTGATTTTAGAGTGAAAATTTTCAGTTTTTGACCATTTAGTATGATGTTGGCTATTGGTTTGTCATAGATGGCTTTTATCAGATTGAGATAAAGGACTTATAATCCAGTTTTCTGCAGGATTTTTGTTTTAAATCATGAATGGGTGTTGGATTTTATCAAATGCTTTTTTGGATGTCTATTGAGCTGATCATGTAGTTTTTGTTCTTGGTTCTGTTAGACTGGTGTATTACATTTACTGGTTTGCATATGTTGAACTATCTCTGTCTCCCTGGGATGAATCCTACTTGGTCATGGTGTATTGTCTTTTTGATGATTTGCTGTGTTCTGTTTACCAGTATTTTACTGAAGAGTTTTGCACCTATGTTCATTAAAAAGATTGGCCTATGGTCCTCTTTTTTGATTGGGTCCTTCTCCAGCTTTGATGTCAGGGTAATGCCTTCCTGCAGGAGTGACTTTGGGAGTATTGCTTCCCTTTCAATTTCATTAAAGGGTGTGAGGAGTAGTGGCATTAGGCTTCTCTAAAGTTCTTGTAGAATTCAGCAGTGAATCCATCTGCACTCGGGCTTTTCTTTGTTGGTAGCTTTTTAAAAAGATTATTCTTAAATTTCTTTGACTCATAGTGGGTTAGTTAGAATTTTTATATCTTCTTGATTCAGCTTTGATGATTCATATGGATCTAGGAATCTGCCCATTTTTACCGAGTTTTCCGTCTTCTTGGAGTATGGGTTCTTAGAGTAGGTATTGATGATCTTCTGGGTTTCTGCGGGGTCCTTGTGATTTTGCCCTTTTCATTCCTAATTGCCTGAATTTGGGTCTTTTCTTTCCTTTTTTTACAAAGTTGGATAAGAGTTTTCGATTTTACTTAATCTTTCAAAGAACGAACTCTTTAATTCATTGATCTTTTGCATTGTTTCTTAGTCTCCATTGCATTAATTTCTGTTCTGAGCTTTATAACTTACTCCCTTGTATGAGCTTTGGGCTTAACTTGGCTTTTATTTTTCTAGAACCCTGAGGTTTAACACTAGGTTGTTTATTTGAGCTCACTCTGTTTTTCTGATGTGGGAATTCACTGCTATAAATTTCCCTCATAGGACTGCTTTCTCTATATCCAATGATGTCCAGTGTGTCATCCTAGCATTATCATTTAATTGTAGAAATGATAGAATTTCTTCTTTAATTTCATCTGTGACCCATTGGTTGTTTAGGATGGTGTTATTTAATTTCCATGTGTTTATGAAGTTTTTGTGGTTTCTCCATTGATTTCCAATTTCATTGTACTGTGATCTGATAATATATATGGGGGTAATTTCATTTCTTTTGCATTTACTTACATATGTTCTGTGAGCTAGTATGTGGTCTATTTTGGAGAAAATCCCTTGTGCTGAGAAGAATGTGTATTCTGATGTGTGGGGTGGGACATTCTGTAGAAATCTACTAAGTCCATTTGTTGAAAAGTTTGGTTCAGTTCTGATATTTCTTTGTGGATTTTTTTGTCTAGTTGATCTGTCTATTTGTGACAGTGGGGTATTGAGGCCCCATTTATAATTTTTTTGTTTTGTTTTGGTATTTTGAGGCAGGGTCTCACTATATAGCTCAGGCTGGCCTTGAACTGACTATGTAGTCCAGGTTGGCTTTGAAGTCATGTCAATCCTCCTGCCTCAGCTGCCTGAGTGCTGAGATTACAGGTGTGTGCCAACATGCCTAGCCACTCCTATTACAATTGTATTAGTGCTTATTTGATTTTTCATATCCGCTAATATTTATTCCATATAGTTGGGTGTGTGCTGGTATTTGGGGGGTGTGTGTGTGTGTGTGTGTGTGTGTGTGTGTTTGTATATATATATATATATTTATGATTTTTATCTCTTCCTCTTGAAGTGTTTTATTTACAAATACATAGTGATCTTCGTTGTCTTTCTTAGTCATTCTTGGCTTGAAATCCACTTTGTCTGCAAATAGAATAGCTACCCCTGTTTTTTCCAGGTTCCTATCTCATAGAATATTGTTTTCAACCCTTTGACTTTCTGTCTATGAATTTCTTTTTTAAATTAAATGTGTTTCTTGTATGCAGCATACTGTTGGATCTTGCTTTTTGATCCATTCTGCCAATCTGTTTCTTTTGGTGAATTGAGACCATTAACACTGATGGTTATAACTGACATGTACTTGACTTATCCTTGGCCTGGTATTTTTCTGTTGGCTTCCCTTTTCTCCCCCCCGCCCACTGTTTAATTGCCTTGCCTTGCGGATTCATTCTGTTGTGGTTCATGGAGTTGTAGATCTCTTTCTAGAATCTCCTTCAGAACATTTGGAGTGCTTCAGAAAGTTTGGTGTTCATGAATTTCTTCACATGTTCTTTGTCATGAAAATGTCTTACTTCTCATCAATTTTGAAAGATAGTTTTGCAGGGAACATCAGTCTGGGCTGGAGGGTGTTTTCTTTTTAGGGCTTGAAATACTTTATGACAAGCTTTCCTTGATTTGAGGGTTTGTGTTCCGAAGTCTTCTGTGATTCTGATGGGCTTTCCTTAACAGGTGATTTGTTTCTTTTCTCTTAACAGTTTTTTTTTTTTTTCTAACAGCTTTTAATATTCTATTTTTCTGTTGAATTTCTGGAATCTTGACTTTCTGCCTTGGTGTAGCTTTTTTAGAATTCTATACTATATTCCTCACTTATCTCAATTTTTTTCCATGCCTGCAAAGTTTTCTACTACTTCTGTGTAGAGAATTTTTTTATCTTCTCATTCTTCATTGATTTCAATTAATTTTATTGATTAGTCCTCTTTGCATTGTCTAGCAACTGTTGGATTGATTTTTCACAGTCCTCATGTATTTTTAAGAGGTCTTTCATTTGATGATTGCCACCTGCAGCCCTCTTCTCTAGATCTGATAGTCTGTCTTCACACTGGATGACTCTACTGCACACACTTTCAGCGGAAGTTTTAGCCTTCTGGATTTCTATTTGTCTGTCTTATGCAGTAAAGTTCTTTCCTATGCTAGGCATTTGTGGTTTCTATGTCTTTCCTAAGCTGCTCTATGGTTTTCAGTCTGTATCTACTCTTGAATCACTAATCATCTCCTTCATTATGGTCATCATGTCTTCAGTTATGTCTGTTGTTTTTTGTTTTTTGTTTTTTGTTTTTGCCAAGAGACTTTTTGATGTTTTGTGAATTCCATGGCTACCATTGCATAAAATTCAGCTAGGTCATTCTTGATTTCTTCCACCTCAATGCCCCCTTAATTTGCCTTGGGTGAGTAGGGGATTATGGATTCTATCTTGCGTCTATGTTTTCTCATTTTATGTATTTTTTTGTTTATTGTTTTCTGTGTTGAGGCTTGTAGCTTTATTACTAGTATCAAGCCCTCTTTAGGGCCTGACTACTTTTCAGAAATGTCTTCTAGGCATTGCTGGTTTTGGCTTTTGATTCTGTCCCAGGATTCTGCCTCTTCAGTTTATTAGTGATGAAAAGCTGTCCCTGTTTGGCCCAGCACTCATCCTGTGGTACTGGACTATAGTAATGTTTATGACCATCCCAGACAGTGCAGGTATTGTCATACAAGGAAGGTCAATTGACTGATCCCAACAACTATGTCACCTTGGCCAAAATCTATAAGATACAAGAAATCTAGGAAAAATCAGAAAATTATATACAGTAAATATCCATTCAATAGTGATATTGCCTTAAGGGGAGAAAATTTAAAAGGAATAATAGGAAAATATCAAGTAATGAAGAGAAAGAGACTAGAAACAAGGTTGAAGGACAAAGGAAGATTACCCAAGTCTCAGAAAACTGGTGAAGAAGAGAGGAGAGAAAGAAGGAACAAAAACAAGAACAAAACAACTAAAAATAATGTTAACACATTAAAAAAAAAAAAAAAAGGAGGATTGCTGCAAGTTTGAGACCAGCCTGGCCTACAAAGTGAGCTCAAGGCCAGCCTGCACTGCACAGCGACACCCTGTCTCAAAAAGACAAAGGAAGAAGTTAAGAGAATTTGATTGGAAATAAGGGAAATAATAATTCCTCAACTTCCATTAACTTCCTCAACGTCCTGAGTGGGTGGCTATTCAGGCTCCTTGTCAGGAATAATTTATACAAATCACAGTGTGGGTCAGACTACAACCAATCTATGGGATAGAGCCACTTAGTTAATACTGACCCAATAGGGCAGTGGTGGCAAACCCACGGCCTGTGTGCCACAGTGGGCATGCAGAGCCTTCTGTTGGCATGTGAGCCAAGTAGCCCCATTATTGCCTCAGCAGCTGAGCGTCAGACAACAGTGCCCACAGGGGCCATGTGCATGCTGGGACAGGAGCAGCGGAGCCAGGTGATGATGTCATCTGCTGCAACTTGTGAGCCGCGACTCGCCCAAGCTTTCGTATCCCCATCAGTGTGCTGCCGAGAATATATACATATATATAGTCGCTTGGACTGGCTCTGAGTTTTAATACATTTATTTTTATTAAGACAAGATTTTAGCTTTGAGTTTTCTTATGAAAATTTGAAATTTAATATCAAAGAGTTAGCAAAGAGATGTTCTAATTAAAAGACTGAGATTCTTTTAATGTTGTGTTGTCCTCCTGGCATATTTGAATCTGCAGCATCATATTTACTTGTTTCTGAAGAATTTATTAGAGCAACACTAAGATATATATTTGCTTGGACTGGCTGATGTTTTGTGGGGTCAGAAGCCCCCGCACAGTAGGAAGCACACTCAGATCCCTTTTTCAGAGCAGGCCAAAAGCTTGTGCTTGGTGGAACAATGCTCTCCTGTGGTTGTGATTGTGCTCAGCAAACTCTACAAGAGCCCAAACTGAGAATTATAGCCATAGCTACAAAGTGAGCTCAAGGCCAGCCTGAACTGCACAGCAACACCTTGTCTCAAAAAGACAAAAAATAAATTTTTTTAAAAATCAAATTTCACTGTGCATAGCAAAACATGGTAAGCCCCTCTCTGATGGAGATTTTGTCAAAATGGCCATGTTGCCTGGGAATAATTCCCTTTTTCACAATATTCCAAACAAGGATAAAATTGTGCAACACATGCCTGAGATGCTACTTAGCAGAAATACTGATAAAGATTGAGTCCTGCGCATAGCAAGTGATATTAGTCAGCAGCTCACCACTGAGTGACAGAAGGCAGCCTGTTATTCCATGTGTATAAGGAGTGACTGGAAATTGCTTGCACGTGAGGCAAGGCCTGTCCAAGAATGAAGAGCTCCCGAGGCAAGCCAAGTGGACAAGCTGCTTCAGTCTGGAGAACAAGTCCTGAGACAATCCAAGGCATGGATTGCTGGGCAAAAAGGATGTCATGTGACATCAAACTACCAAATGTATAAATAAACGCCCTACAGTGGTTGAGAAGTTCCTTTCTTCCCACCACCTGACCTCAGCCTCCCATCTATCTTTATTTTTCATCCTCTCACTGTCCTTCCCCCTAGGAAATTCAAGAGCCGCTTGGGCTGTGGCATATGTGCTTGGATGAAAGCATAGATATAAATAATCAAACTAACAAAGTATGAGCCAACATTTGACAAATTATTACCATGCATACAACAGCAAAGATGACATTAACTGTGCAAAAGCATGCCAAATGCAAACTTCTACCTTTCAGTAAAAAGCTATTTGTCTCATTGAAAGCTCTGTCATTGTGTTTTTCTTTTAAGACAAAAGATGTTTAACGTATGAGTTGTTTTTTTAAACTAAAACCTCAATAGTTAGGTTTAATTGCGGTGCTGGCACTTTGTAATAAATAAGTGGGTTTTGGGTTGCAGTTGGGCACTCATCTCTAAAAGATGCACCATCAATGCAACAGGGAAATGAGTCACATAGCAAGGGTATATGGAAGGAACAAAGGCATTTTGGGGAACGGAGGGGAGTATTTTTTCCAGATGTTCAGATGTTTTGCTCACCCACCTATGTCTGCATGTGATGCCTGGCTGGGCCCACGGACCAGGTGGCACTAATTACAATCTAATCTCAGGCTGCTCTTTACCCTGCAGGCCTGGCTATGTGTCTGCATTCTGAGTCCTGGTTCTCCTCTCCGGTAGCCACAGTCTCTACTTTTGTGCTGACTTCCCTTAAGGCCCCGTCTTTTTCTGACTATAATTAACCTCTAACTTAGCTGCCTATAATATCTGAATAGGATCTCTTTGCAGGACCTGGAGTCCTGGCATCCCCCAGGTGCGGGAAGGGCTAGTGAGCTGTACCTGGGGCTGGTGTTTCCGTTTCCGCACCTGCTGGCCTGGCTGCTGCTGTGTGAATGCTGAGCCTGGCCCTGTCTTTCTTACGGGGCTGGCTGTCAACGATGTGCTGTCTCTCTCTGGGCGCTGTGTCCACACTGAGGCTCCTAGTGTGTGTCTCCTTCTGTGCACCCTCAGCCCTGCTCTCCGGGTAAGTTCTGTGGGTGTACACAGGTGAGGTGGCCCACTTGCTCCAGAGACTCTGTGTCCATGCACGCCAGGGCGTGGCAAACACCAAGCCAAGCTGTAGCTTTCATCATGTGGCAGTTGGTGAACACTAACAGACCGCTGAGTTCTGTGCTGTAGGGGAACCAAGCAACACAGTGGTCTGGACCCTGACACCTTCGGACCATCTCCCCGAGAACACTACACTGTAAGAGCCTTGCTCCTCACCACAGTGGGGGTGCTGCCATAACAGAGAATGCCCCCCCACCCCCACAAGTACACTTCAGGTTCTTAGTTGCCCAGGTAACAGTTCCTGCTCCAGTTCAGGTGGCTCCGGTCTCTCAGAAACGTCGGGTCACTGTGATGCACACTGTACAAACCAGTCCCCCACTGACAAGCCATTCTGCCGCTGTACTTCCCGCTGGCTTACCCCATATGAGCCCCAGACTGCCAGAGATCAGGACCTGATACGCCGGGAATGATCCCCACCAGTGCCCATCGATGTAAATAAATCTGCCTCCAAATCCTGTGTGTGGTTTTGGTGTTTCTGCTCACTGTTGCACTGCCTACAACTGTACCCTCCAGTCCCAGCTGCCCATTGCCTGTCTCTCTCCACAGTCTGCAGGTCACCTTCCCCTCCATGACTGTCTCTTTGGTCATCTCCTACCCAATCTCTGTGGCAGATGTGCCCGGGACCCTCCAGTGTGGTTGTTTTGTGATTCTGACCCCTGGAGTAGCTTACTCCCCAACAATAAACCCCCCTACAAAGTGGCTCTGTGTTATACCGCTCCGAGACCCTGGCAAGCGCTGCACATCCCCTGCCCCAGGTTATCCAACTGTGAGTCACTTCAGAGGGAACTCCCACCCGGCTAATAGCTTGTAGTATCCAGGGTTTTCCCTGAGGCTGGCACTGCCAGTTTGTTGCTTTTGTTTTTGTCTTTTTGAGGCCGGGTCTCACTATGCAGTTCAGGCTGGCCTTGAGCTCACTTTGTAGCCCAGGCTGGCCTTGAATTCATGGTGATCCTCCCGCCTCAGTCTCCTAGGGTCATAGGCATGTGCCACCATGCCCGCTGTTGCTTACTGCTCGAGTTGCAGCCCTCTCCAGGCTTCCCGTGTGTGCGGCCAGGACCCCGCACTGGTGCTTGGGCTGGCGTTCTGGATGGCTTTGCGCGTTCACACCGCCTGCTGCTTCATTTTCAGCTTTCCCGCCCCCTTTCTTGGTTCCCGTAGTTCTTTGTCCTCACTGGTCAGCTCCTTGGCAGCTGTTGTTATTCCATGTCTCAGAGAATCTTTGAACTGCTCCTTCTCTGAATCTTGACTGACTCCTTGTTTTTTAACCACTTTGTACTAATTTTTGCACATGGCATTGAAGGATTATGTTCCAGCTTCCTTCCTTTGCAAGTGTTACCCGGCTGTCCTGGCCTGGTGTGGTGAGAAGTCCGTTCTTCCTTTTACAGGGCTGTCTTTGCACTGCATGTCAGCTGAACACGAGTGTGAGGGTTTATTTCCATACTCTTCATGCTATTATGTGGACCTGTCACTGGACAGCTGGTCTCAGTCTCCCGGTTCCCAGGCCCTTTGTATCTCAGAGGTGAGCGGGACACACAGCAGCAGTAACAAAGGCAGAGCCTTTGAAAGGGAAAGTATACTTCAGAGTGGGAACAGGACGAGAAAACTCGGAAGCAAGTCTGACTCGGAATGGCCCATGTGTGTTTTAGGTTTGAGACTAAAGCACACCTAGGAAAGTTTCAAGTGGGCAGCAGCACCTAGAGAAGGCCACTGTCGGTGAGGCAAGTGCACTTGCAAGGGAGCGTGGGCAGAGCCAGCATGGCCACTGCTCTCTTCTCTTTTCCTAGAGTCTGGGGAGTGGCCAAGGTTGGTAACTACAAGGTTATAGCTGGGCTTTTCCCCAATCCATTGTGAGTCGAGGGTTTGCGAACTCATACGGGCCTTGATGGACCCAGTGGGGCTGCCACAGCCCACGGGGAAGAGGCACCATGCTAATGATATTATAATGACTGGGGCGTCATCCTTGGTGGTCACTCTAAAGCAGTTAGAGCACGGGCAGCTTGGGTTTGTGCCAGAGGTTGAGGAGTGTGATGAGGGCGTGTTTGCCAGGCTCATGCCAGGGTGTTAGGAATGCAGTGTGACCAGGACGGGCTACCTGGGGTCGACTGTTTAAAGTCTGTAAAATGGAGATGACAAGGGAACAGAGTATAAAGTACTTACTATAGTGTGGGGCATACTGTAGAGCTCAATAAGTGATGCCGAGCTGGGCTTGGTGGCACACGCCTGTCATGCCAGCACTTGGGAGGCTGAGGCAGGAGGATCACTGAGTTTGAGGCCTGCCTGGGCTACAAAGTGAGTTCAAGGCCACCCTGAACTGCGCAGGGAGACCTGTCTCAAAAAGACAATAAATAAATACATACATAAATAAATGTTACCTAATATCAGGATTATGCGAGAAATTTAAAAATTTTAAAAATGACAGATCAGCTTGTATAATCATGTTAAAATGTCTTTGTCAAAATCAATCATTAAGTGCAATACTATTTATAGCTGAGAATACTGAAAACAGTATGCTCACTGAATGGGGACTAGTTAAATTATACACGTTTACAGTAGAATTTCATGCACCTACAAGAATAATCATGTTTCTAGGTCAAGACCTATCTGTATTTCTTAGCCTCATTTTGGAGGAATCACCTGATGTAAATAGACAAATGAGAAATTAGCGGTAAAAACTAGAAAGGTGTAAAATTTAGTTATGTATCACGCACTTATGCACCTCCCCATCAAAGAGAATCAGCTGAAAAACTTACAAACAAATCTAGAATTCAAGATAAAGTAGCTTAAAAAAAAAGATAATATAAAATTAATGTAACAAACCAGTCTTTCAAATATACAAATACATCGAACTACATGGTGAATTAAAAACAACTCCATTTTCATCTGCAAAATAATATTAATAAAAGGCAAACTTTCTAGAAAAAAAACACGTCAATAAACTAGCAAGATCTATAAGAAATCATGAAAGAATACCTGAAAAATATTTAAAGCATATGGATTCAAGCTGACCTGGCTGCATGGTTATCCCTGAGTTCTGTTTTCCCCATATTCTCCCCAGCATATATAAATAAAACCACCAGGGCGGTCTGTGAAGCTTACAAAGTATAGTGCAGCTGTGATGAAATCAATTTTGTTCTGACCATTACAGATTCCCCTACTTCTGACCAAGATCACAGGGTCCACTGGTCTTGCTGCTTCCCTGGGACCACACTCGTGCCACCCAGCCTGAGTAAAGTGTACAGGGTGTTACCCGCACGGTTGGCCTCTTTCTTTGGTCTCAGAGCATCTTGGGCACAGTGTTCATACAGTGGCACTGGGTTATTCCAGAAAAGAGAGGAAAGTTCAGTAGTAGAAAGAGGTCAGTCTTCCTCATTTAAGATATAAATTTAGTATGATCCAAATAAAAATATCAGCAGGATTTTTGATCATTTGAGAAGCTAATTCTAAAGATCATATAGAAAAAAATTAAAAAGCAGAAACATTTATGAAATTTTTTAGAACAACAAAGACTAACCCTACCAGATATGAAAACAGATTATAAAGCTCCAGTAATTAAATGTGATACTGCTCAAGTATACATAGATATACTTTTTTTTGGTACTGGGAATTGAACTCAGGACCTTGTACTTGCCAGGCAGGTGCTTATACCACTGAGCTATATCCCCAGCCCTACATAGATACAAATAGTAATGAACTAGGGAAAAAAAACTAGAAATAAACCTAAATATGTTTAGGAATGGAGTGTGTTCCCATACACACACACACACACACACACACACACAAAGGAAATAACGAAGGATTTTATTTTCAGTCCTGGGGATTGAACTCAGGCACTTTACACCAAGCTACAGGCCCCCAGTCCTTTTTATTTTGATAGGTCAGTCTGGGCCCAATTTGCTACCCTCTGGCCTCAAGCCACCCATCACCACACCCAGGCCCAAGGGATGTATGTTTGACAGAAAAAAAAGAAACACAGATGAGAGCAGCAAGTCTGCATAGAATTTCCCAGTAGTCAGGCTTTCCTTTAGCTTTTATCCACTGAAAATACCTGTGGACTGCTGGGCATGCGTGCCTTCATGCCTATGCATTTGGTATTTGTTGATTTTCCTCCATCTTCTTGCATTTCTTTTTCTTCTTTCTTTTCTTTTCTTTTTTGGATAGGATCTCCCTATGTAGTTTAGCTGGGCTTTGAACTCACTATGTAGCCTGGACTCAGCTCAAATTCAGAGTGATCCTCCTGCCTCAGCCTAACAAGCTGCTGGGATTACAGGTGTGCGCCACCATACCGGGCTGTTTTGTTCTTTGCTTTTGAGACAAGATCACTCTAGCTAGTCCAGACCGGCTTCAAACTTGCAATGACCCTTCTGCCTCAGCCTCTTGAGTGTCAGGATTACAGGCTACATCTCCATTATGTTCTTCAACTTTTATTTTTTACCTTAGGGCAGAGGAATATTATTAAAATAATGATCTAATCATGACTTTTTATTAAAGAATATTTGATGCCTACTAAATGTCTGGGTGCCCAAAAAATAAAGAATGAACTTCAAGGGACACAGTGGGGCCCCAGGACACACCCCTTGGCTTCCTCACCTCAGCTCCAGCACGTGCGCCCTTGCACTCTCTGGCTGAGCTGCCCCAGTCCTTGCTGTTCACCCACAGCTCTGCGCCTCTGTGCACCCGGACCTCCAGACTGATCGTGTCCTCCACCCTCCTCTGTGCCCATTAAGATCTTCCAGAGGGCTGGGGATATAGCTCAGTGGAATAAGCGCTTCCTAGCAAGCGCAGGGTCCTGAGTTCGATCCCCAGTACCGCAAAAAAAAAAAAAAAAAAAAGATCTTCCAGAGCTCCAGACACAGTAACACACAACTGTAATCCCAGCTGCACAGGAGGCCAGTTCAAGGCCAGCTTGTACAGAGGGAGGGAGGGAGAGACGAGAAAGAGATGGAGAGAGAGATGGAGAGAGAGACAAGTCTGTCACTGAGAGAGGACACTGAAAGAGCCAAAGCAAGCCGAGGAAAGTCTGACTGTTGGGAAATTTTATGCAGACTTGTTGCTTTCAGAGAGAGAGAGGGAAAGAGGAAGAGATTTTTAAGGCCCTGCTCTTGATAGAGCTTCACCTAAAATCCTAATAGGTAATGACCCATTCCTGAGCTGTTTTTCTCACCATGGGTAGTATTATTGTATCTGTCTCTATCATGAATTTACCATGTTGTTTATAAAAGTTTTGGGAATGGGGATGTGGCTCAGTGGCAGAGCTCTTGCCTTGCATGCACAAGGCCCTGAGTTCAATCCCCAGTACCACATACATTAAAAAAAAAACACCCAATAATAAATAAATTAATTTTAAAAAATATATATATATATAAAAGTTTTAAAAATAATTTTATTGTTTATTTCAGAAATATCCAGAGAATCCATTTTAAACTGCTTACTTTTCAAAAGACAGTTATCCAATGATTATTTATTCGCTAATACTTTTTGTTTTTTTGCAATGGGGTCTTGCTGTGTTGCCCAGACTAAACTGAAAATCTGGAGCTCAAGAGATCATCCTGCCTCAGTCTCCCAAGTAGCTGGGACTATAAGTATATCCCACTAAGCCTGGCAGTATTTTTAAAGTCAGAACTCTGACTAGACTACTAGACTTAATATATTCCTTACTATATGTTAACAAGTATTTACCAAAACAACTTTTTTGCAGACAAAGAAATAAGAATTCCTGACATGGGGTAAATAGTAAATAAATGTGACTTTTCTAGTGGTAATAGCAGGTCCTCAACAGATGTGGTGGTACACACCTGTAATCCCAGCACTGGGGAGGCTGAAGCAGGAGGACCACCGTGAGTTCAAGGCCAGCCAGGGCTACACAAGTGAGTTCAAGGCCAGCCAGAGGTATATAGCAAGACCCTGTCTCAAACAAAACCACTCACACACACACATACACACACACAGACACACCCCACCACCACCACCACCAAAAAATCCCCAACATAAAAAAACAGGTCTTTGATAAAATATTTTGTGAAAATAGGTAAAGCAAATTATGCAGATTTAATCTAGAATTAATACTTGTTGGAAAGTATTAGTAAAGAATTCAAATTTCCTTTTTTAGTGACAGCAACATTTTAGAAGTTCAAAAGTAGAACTTCAGAAACAGATTTAAGGTATTTTTCAGGATTCAGGTATGCCTGTCACTTGATCTGGCCCAGCTGTAGACAATATTAAAATACTAGATCTCCTTACTCTCAGAAACTCAGTACAAGTCTTGGTACAGAGCAAGCACCTGATTAATGCCAGCTGAAGGAATGAACACATAAATGAACTGGGATGACTATGTGACAGGCTTTCTGGTCAGACTGTGAGTACATTGAGTATAGGGAATACAGTTATTCATTTTTTTGTCTCCTAACAGCACCATATCAACACAAAATGAATATGTACTAAATGCTGTTTATCACACTGTAGACAAGAGATAAATACTTTATTTCAAAAATGCAAAGACGGAAAAAGAAAAATTTCTTCTGTCATGAATTTGCACCAAAGACTTACAAATACATTTGTGAACTGGAGTGGGAAACACAGAAATTTCTATCTTGAAGACAAGGCAGGGAACTCAGAAACGGTGCTAGCAGGTTGCCCTAGTTTTCCAGGGTACTTAAAGCTAAGTAGCCCTAATGCACCAGCATCTAGGCTGCCAGGAGACACGCACAGCGTCAGCCCCAGGACAACACAGTCAGGGAGGACTGTGGGCACTCGTAGCCATGCACCCACACCTCTCAGGGAAATCCTGCATGTGGCCCCAGAGAAAAGGGCCGGGGTGGACAGAAAGAAAGTGATGGGCATCCCTTGAAGAATGAAACAGAGTCTCAGAGTTGCTGCATCTGTTTCAAGAATGGTACACAGCTCGCTTTGACAGTACATCACGATGCTGCGCCATCAAGGGGGAAGGCAAGTGCAGGAGGCCGGCTGGCTGCAGTCACATCTTGGGGAAGCTGGCCAGGTTGGCAATGCCACATGCATTGTTCTGGTTTCGAGCCAAGAGAACGTAGCCTTTGTTTCCCCAGTTTTCTCCCCAGCTGTAAGACCAACCAAGAAGAATACTTAGTACCTTAGTTTATTCCTTAAAGCTCTTACTATAATGTGCTATGTATTAATGGTATATAAAATTGAGCAAGAAGGCTTTTACCTTTAAAGTGTTTAAAGTCACCGGGAAGAAAAAAGGTATAATATTAGAGTGCTACTGATCAAGAGGATGGAAAAGGGCTAAGGCCCAAAGCTGGCAGAATTTGGACTCGTGGGAATGGGGTGCCCGTTGAGGGGCATGAGGCTGACAACAGAGGGGAAGGGCAGGCTGTGACAGGACCGTGTGCCTGAAAGCAGAATGCCTGACGGTGCGGTGGGAGCAAGGTCTGGAAGGCAGAGTGGTACTAGGTTGAATTATCTGCACTACAAGCCTGAAGAGTTCGCACTTCACTGTGGCAGGTGAGGTGGATGGAACTAGGAGAGACCCCTAAGGAGAGAGTGGCTTCTCTGTGCGGCTTATGTCATGGAGAGCTGGCTCTGTCTCAGCGGGCTGCGGGACAGCTAAGTGCAGATACCTGCTCTCGTGTTTGCACTGGAGGTGCAGACCTTGCACACAGATCAGTGCCCAACACACTTGAGAACACACACCAAATGCCAGCTTCAGAAGTAAGATTCTGATCAGAAGGTATAACTGAAAAGCCTGGGACAATTTCTCTTGATTTGGGAGAAAGAAAGAAATTCTGGGAAACCAAAGTGATGTTGAGCATCAGGATAACCACCTGACAAAAGCAGCATCCCTCATTACCTGTTTTTAAGTATCCAGTGCTTCTTTCCCCTTTGGATCCCATATCCCACTGCCAACACTGCGTGGTTCAGATCCTCACCATTGCAGCTTTCATCATAATACACACCTGGAAAACAACCACGCCAGGCACTCTGTAACCCCAGAGCTCCCTATGGGCTTCCGGGTCTAGGAGACACAGACGCGGTCCCAGCCTGGCAGGGATCACAGAGATGATCTGCACTGCAGCTGCTGTCAGTTTCTCTCTGGCAGGCTGAGTATAAATATGAAAACTGGGCACTTCACTGAGAACGCTCAGGCCCTGCAAAACAGAGTGCACTCTGCCGGCACTCCTTACCCTTGCTGTAGAACTGGAAGGAGGGCAGGCTGGCATCGATGGCCACAGAGACGGGTCCCACGCGGGCCACTGCTCTCTTCAGCGCCTTCTCATTGCCCACGGGGATCTCTCTGTATCCTCGGCATTTGGCTGCTTTGCCTGTTGGGTTGTACATACAGCTTTCATCCTGAAAGAAATGAGGAAATGAGGTTGTAACAGGACTAGAACAAAGCAATGAACAATGAGTTGATCAGTGAAAAACTTGACCAAAGTTTTGAGTAGCAGCAGTGAAGTAACGGTGTGTTACTCTTCACCATTTTAGGAAATTATGAAAAGAACATGAAAGGGAATTCCTACCTTCTCCCTCCCACATACAAATATCAACTTCAGACGGTTTAAAGACATAAACATAGAAGGAAAACAAACATTTAAAGAAGAGATACTGCTTTTATTTTATTTTTGTCTTTTGAGAAAGGGTCTCACTATGCAATTCAGGCTGGTCTTGAGCTCACTTTATAGCCCAGGCAGGCCTCAAATTCACAACAATCCTGTCTCAGCCTCCCAAGTGCTGGGATTACAGGTGTGGGCCACCACGCCCAGCTCTAGAGGTACTGCTTTTATTACTTCAAGGTAAAAAAAAGATTTCTTAAATAGTATTTTTGTAAAAGGCAAATAACAGGCAGGTATGGTGAGTCATGACTATAATCCCAGCTCTGGGAGGCTAACGCAGGAGGGTCAAGGTTTGAGCCAAGCTTGGGCAATTTAGAGAGACCCTGTTTCAGAATAAAAAACAAAAACAGGGCTGAGGCTGTAGATCAGTACGAAGGCCCTGGGTTCAATCCCTAGCACACACCCACACACCCACCCACATTCACACACATAAATAAGACACAAGTTATCTTCTGGCTTTCTAGCATATGTGAGCCTCAGAGGGCAGGATGTACCAGCTGTGGTGTGGGGAGAAGGCCAAGACCGGAGCCCAGTAGAGGGAGGAACTAGGCTTTTGCCTCTGCATCAGGGATGTGAGTGTGAGGTAGTTTTGCTGGATTATAGTCTCATCAGAGACAGAAATAAAAGCATATAACATACATAAAAATAACTTCATGATGAGGCAGTTTGTGATCTTCCAACTCCACGTTTTGCAAGTCTAGTTAGCAATATGTTTTGTCAACAGGCCACAGTTACCTGGCAACTCATTATAGATGATCCCTTCAAAACCTTAAGGTTATACCTACAAGAAGAACACACTACCTGAATATTAATAGTAATGGTAGCATTTGACATGATATTATAAAATTGTAAAGGCTGGAGAAGTAGCTTAGTGGTAGAGTATTTGCCTAAGATTGTAATAGTCTACTACCTTATAATTTCTCAAGATCCCTTTGCTCTCTGGCAATCTCAGCCAAACCTCTGCTGCCATCTGCTGATAAAACTGAACAGGAGCTGAGTGTGGTGGCGCACAGTTATAATGCCAGCATTTGGGAGGCTGAGGCAGGAAGACTGCCATGAGTTCAAGAACAACCTGGGCTACAGAGTTCAAAATCAGTTTGAGCTACACAGCAAGACCTCACTTCAAAAAATCCAGAAAGTAAGCAAACAAGTAAAACAGGCAACAGGCTCTTTGGGCTCCATATACATAGTCATAGTTACTGGAGAGACTGAGTCAGGAGTCTCTGACTCTGGGTGGTTTAGTAAGATCTTGCCTCAAAATTCTTACACATGCAGGTGGAAGTATAAATTTTCCAAATTTTTTAGTAAACAGCTAAAGTGAACATTATATAGTAAAGTTTTATATACACATACCCTAAGAGGCAATTTTGTTCTAAGGTATTATATCTTAGTACAAAATTCTTACACACGTGCCTAGGAAAGTCTGTGTCAAATAAAAAGATTCTTTTCTATCTGTGTCATGTATCAGTGGTACAAACTGGAACATGTTCTTTTACCTCCTTAAATTTTAATTTCCTTCAGACAAAGTGAAGCCAAGTCTACTTTACAATGCTATTATGAGGATTAAAAATAAATGTACCAGCCAGGGATAGAGCTCAGGGGCACAGTGCCTGCCTGGCAAGCATGAGGTCCTGATTTCGATTCCTAGTGCAAAAATAAATAAGTAAATAAATGCACCAAGTACACAGCTTAGTAGACGGCAGTCCTAGACTTGCAACCCCTGCTGCACAGGCTCCCATCACAGAGGTACATACTGTTATTACCCATCAGCCCCATGTATATTTAAAAACCCTCAGATTGCTTCCTTTTAGAGAAGAAGGATCCTGTTACTAAAGAATCATGGAGAAAGTGAAGTAATCCTTTACTTCTAAAATTATACTAAATATGAAATAACTTTTTTCTCTCATTTTATACGTGTTAACATTTTAACTTACATAACCTGATTAAATGTTCCCCAAATTCCACTGAATGTTCCCCAATTCCCACTAAGGCCACATGACCTGGCACGGTGGCGCATACCTCTAATCCCAGCACTCAGGAGGCTGACGCAGCAGGATTACCTTGAGTTGGAGGCCAGCTTGGGCTATATGGTGAGTTCAAGGCCAGCCTGAACTATGTAGTGAGACCCTATCTGGAAAGAAAAGAAAAGAAAGAGAGAAAGAAAGAGAGAAAAGGATTGATTTATGAAAATTGCAAGGTTAGTTTCACGGGTTGTAGGCACAGGGGATTAAGCAGAGGGTTCCAAGACCTGCAGAGGTTACAGGATAACCTATACCATCTCATATCCATGGCAGAGAGCGAGAAGCTGTAGTAGCTTAAGCTCCCAAAGCTCTCCCAAGATTGTGGAACTCTTTTTGTCCTTCTGTGAGAAATTATCCCATTAAGACAGCTGAAGAGGATAACAGAAAACAAAACTTCTGGAACCATTCCCAGGAAGCACTGTGATAGCTGGGGAAGGAGCAGCCACCACAGAGCCATGGAGCTGCACGGTGCAGCCTCACCTGGCCCACATACGGGTAGGCGTCTTCAGAGTCAATGCCCCGGTTCTCCTGCACGTACTGGAAGGCATTGGTCATGTAGCCTCCTCCACAGCCGTTGTTCTCAGATACACAATCCACCAGGTTCTGGGGACTCAGATTTAAGAGTTTGCCCGTTTTCTTCTTGAGTTGGCCCTCCAGGGCACCCACAGAGCTGAAAGCCCAACAGGAACCACACTGACCCTGAGAGGCACACAGAGGCAGGATCAGCCCTGGCTTCCCACCTGTATCTTCCTGCTGCCCGCCTGGCATCCCGCGTGCATGTCATATACGCGGCACAGATGCTGCCTCCTTGCCCTCCTTCACCTAACACTCGCTGCCTAATGCTACTGCTGTCGGTAACTGTGGCTCCCTGAAGAAAGCAGAGGCCAGGTCTGGGAGGGGGTTTGTTCGTCTGTGTTCTAGCAGACTTGGTACCCACTAGCCATGTGTCACCTTAGTAAGTTACTACAATGCTCTGTGCCTGTTTTCTCTCTAATTATGTAAAATGTGTGCCGGGAATACAGCTCAGTGGCACAGCGCCTGTCTGGCAAGCGCAAGGTCGTGAGTTCAATTCCTGGTACAAAAAATATTACGTAAAATGTGAATAGTACAATTAATGACACTATCATGAGGATAAAAAATTAGAATTTATATTTGTTCTGCCAGAGTATAGATTTTTTTTCTTAAGCTACCTTTTAAGATAGAGTTCTTGAGGACATAGGTTATGTATTAGGCATCCTGAATTTCTATTGCCTAGCTCTATAGTACCTAGTAGGTTCTAGGAGAGAAATAAATAGTATTTGTTGAATGAATGTTAATTATTCCTTTTTTTTTTTTTTTTGGCAGTCCTAGGGATTGAGCCCCAAGGTAATCTACTGTGGAGCCAGATCCTCACCCTCCACACACTTTTTTAATTGCTCATTTTGAGACAGGGTCTCTAAATCGCCTAGGCTAATCTCAAACTTTGGATCCTCCTGCTTTAGCCTCCCAAGTAGCTGGGATTATCAGCACATACCCTCATACCCAGCTCAATTGTTCATTTTACTGACTAAAACCTGTGTTAAGATTATGGGAATACATGCCTGTAATCCCAGCACTTGGGAGGCTGAGGCAGGAAGATCACTGAGAGTTTAAGGCCAGCCTGGGCTACAGAGTGAGTTCAAGGCCAGCTTGAACTACACAGTGAGACCCTGTCTCAAAACACTGGCTGCCTCATGTTGGTAAGAATGTTAAGATTGTAAAAAACTTCATAAACTATGACCAAGTAATTCCAATTTTATTTTGCTATTTCTATAGTTCACACACACAAAAATACCCAAGCACTTATTGTAATACTAGTTGTAATAAAGAAAACTCGGAAACAAATGTACAAAAATGTACACTTATACATACAAAATAGATGAGTTCGGTCAGTAACAGAATGGGCCACAGCCCATTGGTTCTCTTAGCATGAGAAGACAAACCTATCTCCCTTTTTCCCAGCGCCCTCTGACTTCATGACCACAACACTAGAAAAAGGGGTAGGTTGTGCCAGGCTCCCTACGCACACACATACGGCAGCACCTGGTTTTTCACAGGAGTAACATAGCCCTTCTTTCGGTAGTCAACAGAATCAGGAGCCCTGCCTTCCCAGTCTGGGGTGTAGAGGGTGTCATTACTGTGGGAACGAGAGGGAGGCACTTTGAGCCCAGTCATCTTCTGAACCACTTCTCCACTGGTCTGAGACAAAGAAGAGAGAGACCAGGCATTAGCAGGAAATTAAAGCAAACATGGTAGATGGGCCAGGAGCTCAGGCTCAGCTCAACTCACCATGTCTCCCAAGTGGTTCATGCTCAGTTCATATGCATGGACACCAAGAGAGGCCTCAAGGTTATGGATGGAAATATACTTCAGGTTCTTTTCCCAGATTAAGCGCCGAGAGATTTCATCCACCTAAATAGAAGATTGTCAGGACTTGCACAGACTGTGTGCAAAAGTGACATATCGAGTACTGTGGAGAGAAGATGCAACTTGAAATTGTAAAACGTACAGTCTAGTTGAGGGACCACACATGGACTGAGTACACAAAAAATAATATGTAAACAAATACAAATACAAGCAAAGCTCTGAAGAGATCAATAGAAAATTCCTTATAGATTAATAGCATTAACATGTAAAGCTCGGAGCTGGGGATATAGCTCAGTGGAATAAGCGCCTGCCTAGCAAGTGCAGGGTCCTGAGTTCGATCGCCAGCACCGCCAAAAAAAAAAAAAAAAACATGTAAAGCTCTTTCCAAGAGAAATTTAAGATGATGATGATGATGATGATGATTTTGGTATTGGTGATGCTCTGAACCCAGGCCCTTACACATACTAAGCAGGGCTGTATCACTGAGTTAGACCCTTGGTCAAGACTATTACACAAAGCTGGGCATAGTGGCACATGCCTGCAATCCCAGAACCTAGGAGGCTGAGGCAGGAGGATCGTAGGGAGTTCGAGACCAGCCTGGGCAACAAAGTGAGCTCAAGGCCAGCCTGAACTGCATAG
>PVLD010015483.1:0-23765 GCA_004027595.1 Dinomys branickii | reverse complement strand
TTGCTGTTGTACTGCTTCCCATACGTCTTCTTCCATAGCTCCCACTGAGTGTCCAGCATCTCCTCAGGGTACAGAGCAAAGCTCACCACTGGTAGCAGCAGAACCTTGAGCCCCCACATCCTGGGGAAGGGAATAATTAGGGGAGACTCTTCCATTGGCCTGGGGACTCACAGCATGGCTTAGGATGAGGAAATAGTTGCCGCCATATTCTAATAGATTGCTTTTAACCTTTTAGGAGTCATAGATTCCTTTCAGAGGCTAACAGAAGTAGTCCCTCTTAGAAGAAAGGTGCATGCACAGAGAGAAATCCCTCGGTACTCGTGACTCCAGCGCTAAGAGGCCCTTCCTCTGAACCCTGAGACAGAAGGAAACCTGGCTGAGAAAGGTAGACAGGAATTGAGGGCGATTTTCATGATTAAACAATGATAGGAAGAGGGTGGTTTTGCATGATATGGGATCATTTTCTTCAGGGAAATCCAAAGCAAGAGTGCACACATGCGTGCACATCTCACACACACACACACCTTACACAGACCACCATTAATGCCATGGAGACAAGTGGGATGGCCCTTTAACCTTTTGTGTCCTCACCAGCATTGCAGTTGGACAAAGTAAGAGTGAGATGGGAATGGGGCTGGAGGACACACACACAGATTTCCAGCTTATCCTCCTTGCCTAAACTGACACTTCCAGATCTTGCCAGGAGGACAAGGAAAAAGTTAACAGTATTTCCTTATTTAACTAAACATTTAAGTTCTCCTCCCTCTCTTTATACGTTTCTTCCTCCCTTTCCCCTTAGGCAGGAAGCTGGCCTAATCTTAACCAGATGCTGTGAAGGTTTTTCTGTTTCTAACAATAAACATCTGTGGCTGCCTTCATAGGGCAAATTACTCCGAACCAAGGTTAGGAAAATGTAGCATGGAAAGACAATGTTCTATAATGACTAAATTCACAGCTTTTTCAAAGCAAAGGGTCACTCATTTCCTGCATTGGTTTAACTGCAAGTCCTTCAGTTTAACAACAATCTGCAATCTCCAGCCAGTCATATGACCTACACAGCACAAAACTTAGTCTTTTACATAATCTTTGCAACCTGGAAGAATGTCCAAGACGACATTTAATAGCTGAAGTGTTAAGGTCTGGAGAGGTCTTAGAGCAGAAATACCAAGCTACCACCTACTTGGGACCATTCTTATCACTCCTCAGTAGCCAGTTAACTCTTACGGTCCAAGCAGAACACCAGAGTGGCTGCTTTTGTGGGATGAGTAAAGGATCCCTTTGCTTCTACTAACAAGCATGTATGTGCACAGCGCGTACAGCACCTACAGCCACACACGGAACCCTGAAGATTTCCAGGCAGGTTTTATTTGGCCAGGAAAAGGACTAAGAAGGGCATCTGTTTTTATCCACAGCCTATAGTTTATTTTGATCCCCAAATCACTAATTGCTAATGCTCTTAAATAGAAAATGAGAAGCTAAAAGATGTAGGAAATTGAAAATGTTACCTGAAGTTGGGAATCGCGTCTGGGCTCCTTTCCGGCACAAAGTGTGGCTAATATGGGCGGAAGATCAGGGGTGCTAGATTTATTCCATCAGGATTGCGGAAGTCAGCCACAGCAGTTGGCTGGAAAATTTGGGTAAGACAGGGAGGCGGGGATAGAAATGTTGAGAAGGGGGGTTAGGGTGGAAGGAGGCAGCAAATTTGCAGTGTTTCTGTCTGTGCAGTGTTGTGTGCCAGGAAGAAGAGTTGCTGGGTATTTAGTTTCACATGACTGTCTCTGGAGGCAGACAAAAGACAATACACATCACTCAAGTTGGGGTGTGCTTTCTCCTTTAATGGGGAAATGAAGGACACAGCCCTGGTCTTCCCATCTTCCTCCTTTAAACCCTTTGTTACAATAGACCGCATCTTTTCCTTCTTCTTATTATGATCCACCTACCACTTAAACCTCAGTTTTCAAGTTTCTGTCTGACCCACAGCTCTGGAATAACAGAATAAACACAAAAAGCTAGAAGTAACGTAAGAGAAGACACAGGCTCCAAAGTTGTATTTGGTGAAGTGGCCTGAAGTTGCCACTGCTTTCAGGCAGGGAAACAGCCTTCCTAATCTAATGTGGTTTTGTAAAGAAAGGATCTGCTGAGAAAGTTCAGATGAAACTGGTTCTAAAAGTAGCCAGAAACAGTGTCCCTGGCTTAGGACAGTGCCTAAATCAATGCTCTGATTCACATGAACACTACACTGCTACTACCCTCAGATGGTAGATGTCTGATGAGCACTGTCTCAGTTATTAAAATTCCATTCTAAGCCAGTCACATGAGCTTCTCAAAACGCTTCCCTAAACTCTACCCATGTGACAAATCATAAGAGTTTAGCTCAGCCACCTGACCCAACTGCATGTTCCTCCATAAACAGATGTGGGGAAGGACAGTCATTTGAACTGAAAGGATACTTCAGTTCCACGCTGGATTCCACAAAGAAGCCCTCAAGGACACAGGCTTAGCCTCTGGACTTTAAGAATTGTTAAGAACCACATACAGTAGTTGTAGAGGGAAATTAGGTCCAGACTTGAAGAGTTAAACTTCCCAATCCTGAGCTGGGCAGAGTGGCATGTGCTTGTGATCCCAGTAGAGGCTGGAGGATCGGCCTGGGCTACAAAGTGAGGCCATCTCAAAAACCAAAACAACAGCAAAAATTCCCAATCCTTAATTCTTTTTAATCCAAAAGATGCTATACTAGGGTAGGAGGAATCCAGATGTGCCTAGTGATTTCAAATTCTAACTCTTTGTCTCTCTGAAAGGCTTGAGCAACCCCCACCCCAACACAGTGTGGTCAGAAAGTCCTTACTGACTTTACTCAGAGTGTGTCAGGGTCAGGAGGGCAAGTGAGGAAGAGGGGAGCTGAGCGATCAAGGCCCTGTGATTCCTGATTCCTGAAATTCCTGTTTGTGTGTTTGGAGCTCAGTCGGATTCCTTCAATTGTAATGTTTGTTTATGAGCTGAAAAGGAATAAAAAGTCGCAATCGAGATCAAGGCCCTGTGATTCCTGATTCCTGAAATTCCTGTTTGTGTGTTTGGAGCTCAGTCGGATTCCTTCAATTGTAATGTTTGTTTATGAGCTGAAAAGGAATAAAAAGTCGCAATCGAGATCACACAACACAAGAACTTTTACAAAAGGAAAAAATACTTTGTTTTAAAATCTTTGCTACATGTCATTTTTGCCTCTGTATTAGCACAGATCCCAGCAATACAGAAATGGCCAACAAGAAAAAAAAAAAGATCAAAAATAAAACCCTGAAGGAAAAGCAGAAACAAAACCCCCAGAGTATCTTCTCCCTCCCAACCCCCAACCCTATAATAACTGTACAATATTATAGTCTTCATCACATTTAAAAACAATTGATTATTAAAAAACAAGGATTCCATTGGAAACTCAACTTTTTGGTTTCATAAATTGTGATATAAATATATATGTATACTGTATGTGTGCACATAGAATAAAAAAATAGTCTCCTTTCCACTCCACTACCTGGCACCAGACTGGAGACAAAAGGACGAAAGCGGTAAGTGACATTCCCCCCGCCTCTCCACAGCCACCATGCTCCTCAACCTCCTATACATACACTGTCTTCCAGTTAACTCAGTCTTGCACTTACACGCTAACTGGAGCCAGTTTAAAAAAAGGCTGGTACACACGACTTACCTGAGGAAGATAAAGAGTGAGAAGAGTAACCTGTATCCACATCTATATGGCTGTAATTACCAAGTGACCCTGTCGGGACGGGAGTCCAGGCCCCATTACACAGAGAATTATCATACTTGTGCTCTAAAGCAAAATCCAACCTCAAGATTGGTGACGGAGCAAAGATAAAAGACATACAGGTCCAGGAGAGTCTGGAATCTAGATGAGATTTTTAAGGTGGGATGAAAGAGGCTACATTGCAAGAGGCTTGGTATTTGCTTTACACTCCAACAGTGAGGACTTTCACTGGGATTGCTACTCCAAGAAGTTGAGTTTCCATGCAGAAATAACCTCTATACAGCACACAGCATGTGTGATTCTGACAGAAAAATGCAGCATTATTCTTATGGACACGTCTAGGGCTACTAAAGTGTTTATCTTGCCAGCCTATTTCAGTAATGTCTGCTGATCTTTCTAAGCAAGGTGTGAGCACCAAAAGCAGGACTGATCCAGCTTTCACTGAATGTGTTTGCTAAGAAACCAACCATTATCAGCAAGACTTTGCCTGTAGTTGCACATTGGCTGGGCATAGATGTAAGTGCAGCAAAGATATTTACTTAAATACTCTTTGGCTGCAATACTAAGTGGAAAATACCTGGAAGATTTAACTCCTTAGAACTCTTTAAAGAGCACACAGAAAGACAAAGATAAAATCTGGGACAGATTTTGCATAACTCCCTAGTAGGGACAATGAAACACAGAAATACACACACACACACACACACACACACACACACACACACACACACCCCAATACTCACTCTCACATTTCTTTCCAGAGGAACTGCTCACAGGTAACAGAAAGAACATGTGCTCGCTTTCTAAAGCCCCATAACACCATGTTTCATGGTTCTCACCTGCGAGGATATTTCTCATTCTCCTTCACTCTATTCAGAATTTCTTTCTAAAAAAGGCCATGGGTCTATGGCCATACCACCCTGACCGTGCCCGATCTTGTCTAAAATAGTCGAAGGTCTCCAAGGCAAATAGTGGGTGTCAGTTCCTCTAACCTGTCCCTTCTTCCCCCTAGCACAAATCATCACTGTGCAGCTTCTGGTCAGGAGACATAGGGAAAGGCGTTGTACCTCACCGAGGCCCTATTTTCCAAGAGTCCTAAAGCCTTGGGGGTTCATCATTTCATTCTGTCTACGAACTTTACCTCAGAGAGGTAAGGTGGGGGAGCAAGGAAGGTCCAGCAGGGAAAGGGGTACATGTGAGGGGTGAGGGAAGGGACAGGAGAGGAACTTTTATTCTGTTTACAAAAGATTTGCTCTTAAAAAACAAACAATATTTTTTCTCCCCCACCCCTTATCCTCACCCCAATAGTTCTATTCTGAAAAGGAGGGAAACATAGTTAGGTCAGGAAATTCTTCATTGTTGTAGCTGTTGCTCTGGTCTCCCAGCATGGACAGCATCTCCTGGTGAGAGAAAAACATTACGTTTAGAGTCCCACATCTTCACATCTAACAAGTGCTCTCCCAGCACTCCCCGCACCACTGCTCCCAATGCCAGAGGCCTGGCGATGCTGAGCTCCCTCAGCCCGCCTTATTCTAGCAGCTCTGACTCCTCGGGTCACAGCCTTTGCCTAGTTCTTCTCCGTCTTCCTCCTACAGTTCCTAGAGCTACCTTCTCCCCCTTCCCACTACTTCGCCTTATTTTATATAACTATCATAGTTATGTTCAGTGCATCATCCTACTTTTTTTTTCCCACCAAAATCTGTTTTGCCTTCTTTTAATCTATGGTTTACACTCTCTCTTCCTTTGTCTAAGATTACTCCATTCACTCCTGCAGCCCCCTTCGGACTTACATAAATAAACCTTTATAACTACCAGTGTGTTCTAGTTCACACGCTTTTTGCAGGGGACACTGGGGATTGAACCCAGGGCATTCACACTAAGCTACATGCCTAGCCCTTTTTTATTTTGAGATGTGGTCTTGCTAACTTGCCCAGGCTCAGTTCAAACTTGCAATCCCCCTGCTTCAGCCTCCCAGAGTCCTAGAATTACAGGTCCTGGCTTCACAGATTTCCATTTTAAACCCAGAGCTACTATTAATTGAGGATATGGATCTCTGTGAATGAACTAAAATAACTTCCTGTGGCATCTTCCCACATTGTGTCACATCACTACCTTTGTCTTGTCTGGTTAAGGGGGTGCTTCATATGAAATTCACATTTAAAAAAAATTACTGACATTTATCTCCACATATCTCTGCTACCTTCTCGCATGTACCTCCAACCAACAAATACCTTAATCCAGGCGGCCTTCCTTCTCTGTCACTACTCTGATCCGCTCTGCTAGTTGCTATCTTCTGAAGTCTGTACCTGCTCACCTGGAAGACCTCTGGCTGGCGAGGTTGCTGCGCTGATGGCTGAACATGCTCACTAGAGCTTGACCGATGATGAGACTGCTGCCCTTGCCACTGTGGCCAGACACCCACGCCCTCTGCTGTCCGTGTCTGGAATTGTCCTGCAGTCTGTCCAGCTTCAGGAGCTAGAAACAGCAATGCACGTACGTCCTCAGTCTGGTGACCCTACTGGAAAGGAGTGCACAGCTCCATACACACCACTTCTGCCCTTCCTATGCCACTTCTGTTTCAAAATCCAGTCCCAAATTAATTTTTCTTCTCTAGACAGTGCTCTCAAAGAAGGGAAATGTTAAATATCATGTTTTATATATTTTATAGTAAAAAAATTATAAATTTTATATATTTTCAACATATTTACAATATTTTATAATATGTACCAAAGTATTTTTCAAATGGGTAGGTTTTACATTTCAAACAGACTGTCCCCTTGTATTTCCCTGTGCTAGGTCACTGCACGCAGAACACCGGCAAATTATTTTAACTATAAAATCCTTTCTCTTAGTGGAGTAGGGCTGAGGATGTAGTTCAGCGGCAGAGAACTGTCACAGCGTGTGAAGCCCTAGGTTTAATCCTCAGTAACAAAAGAAAAGTTCTTTCTCTTTAGAGCTGTAATTTTCCTATGATTCTCCTGGTCTGAACTTACCAAAGCTGGACCCACGATTGGTGAGAGTAGGGTAGGCAGCAGCACCAGGGGATGCAGCAGGCGCACCAGGGAGAGACATGGGGCTGAAGGAGGACGGAGTCTGGAAGCTGCCCGCACCAAACTGGGAAGAACGAGTCTTAGCTGTAGCCTGAGTAGCAACCTGCTAAAAAGAGAAGGGATAGAGGGCAATGAACAGAATGCTAACATCACTGCGCAGACCATTTCTGTGAGAGTCAACACTACCGGCCACTGTGTTCTGATTCAAGCTCATCACTATTTCCAACTGTATTACTGTATTACTTCTTTTGATTAACTGTCAACCTCTCTTGGTACTATTTTTTAGGCAGGTGAGATAAAAGGACAAAGAAGAAAGGTAAGTTGTTTTTCTTTTTTGGTTTTTTTTTTTTGCGGTACTGGGGATCGAACTCAGGACCCTGCGCTTGCTAGGCAAGCGCTTATTCCACTGAGCTATATCCCCAGCCCAAGAAAGGTAAGTTGTGAGAATTAAAGCATTTTATAAACTAAAGTTACATAAAACTCAAAGTATTAATAACAAGAGTATTATATATAGAGAGAAAATACTTTGGATTCTTTTAATATTATTATTTGAAGTTCTGGAGATTGAGCACAGGATCTCTGAACTGAACATACTCAGCCCTTCTCTACTTTGAGGGAGGGTCTTGCTAAGTCATCCAAGGTGCGCGTGAACTTATGATTCTCCTACCTCGCTCCCAACTGTGCCACCATGCGAGCACTTTGTATCCTTTTATTATTCAGTGCATTCTGCATTCCTTTGTTCCTAATACCTTTCATTTTTTAATAAATACCTTTTCTCATCAGGATAGTTATGTACTTGCATTGTAAAATATTTGCAAAAAGGCAAAGAATCATTCAGAATTCCACCATCAGAGACCTATGATTAATATTTATTTTAATAATTAATTAAACATTTTACTTCCCTAATTTTTTAAAAAAAATAATGCATTAAAGGCCACTGTGTTCTCTCTTTTACAGTGGTCTGCTCTTACTCATAGAATGTACTTCTCTTCTTACTTCTAATTGGCCCACACTAGCTCTGCAGAGCATGTTTCTTTTCCTACTGTTAATAAATGGAAAACTTTGCTACCTTTTAAAAAAATGTGTTAAAGGTCTGTCAAGAGAAACTACTCTTTAGCCTGCACATTCACTTCTCATAGTTCCAGAACACAGACTGGTGACAAACTTCTTTAATCCAAAGAAATTCTTTGCTGCAAAAATAGTTTGCATTCATGATAGCAGCCGTTTGCACCTCTTCAAAATCTTTCATGGAGTCAGGATTTGTGTAGACATCTCTGAATATCATCTTTCTTGATTCTTCTCCAGCAAACTTATAAAGTGGCAGCCCTCAGAGAGACAATATACCCTTAATAACACGGAACCAGAGAGGTAAGCTTTCTTGGTATCATTGCAGCAGAGAAACCACGATAACAACTGCCCTCACAAGCAATGTCTTTCCCGGCTGACGGAGAAACAGATGGCCTTTCTGTCCATTTTACATAATGAGATCATAATGCATATGGCAATTTTAAAACTCAGTTTTTTGTTTTTTGTTTTTTTTTTGTCTTTTGAGACAGGGTCTCACTATGCAGTTCAGGCTGGTCTTCAACTCACTGTGTAGCCCACACTGGTCTCAAACTCGCAACAATCCTCCTGCCTCAGCCTCCCGAGTGCTGGGATTACAGGCATGCGCTACCATGCCCGGTGCATATGACAATTTTAGAGCCTGCTTTTGGTTCTGTTTTTTTACTTCAATAAAGTATTATTTATAAATATATAGTAAAGGATATTTGCTTTAGGCTTTGCACATTTACTATGCATCATACACGCGGATACAAGGATTTTTTCCTTTTTTTATAAATACACATCTTTATATGTAATTAGTAATTTTCCCTTTTGTTCCTATGTTACACAGTTCTAATCAAAGAGTAAACTTAGAATTTACTCCACGACAGACCTGAGAATCAAATTTCCAAATGTTCCAAATGAGCAATTCTAACTAAAGGTCATTATGTGAGAAACTTAGACTCTAATGAGATTTTTGGATTATCAGTAGTGTTTTTGTTATCTAGCTGCTCTAAAAAAAGCAAAACTTAGAAGTTGGGAGTATGAAGCTTAAGCACTGAACAGTTTACCCTGAGCATTACTCAGGCCATGTGTTAGTTTACATACTGACTATTGCTTGGGCAGGTGTCATTTCAACCAGGCAATTCCTGTATTAGATAAATTTGATAAAATTGTTGATTTTATATTTCTTGTTACATTTATCTTATAAAAATTAACAGGAAAAAATATGCAGTTTTTGTCATCTTGCATTTAAATAATTGGGCTGGTGATTAAGATGAAGTTATCTAAGAGAGATAATAATCATACATGTGGAAAACAGACAAATAAAAACTAACATGTAGGGATGAGACAGACAAGAAGCTTTACCTGGGCAGAGAAGCCTGAGCGGGTACTGGGGGTCCAAGTTGGGGCTGCGCCCTGGGAAGGGTTGGAGTGGCGGGAAATCTGGGCCAACATCTGCCCTGCAGAAGATGATGGCTGGACAATGGTTACAGGAGGAGCCAGACCACTATTCCTAAGAGTGAACAAATGGTGAAGTAAAGGGTTAAAGGGATGGGTTCACCACAGAATTTAGGAATCAAAGGATAATCATACTATTCCTAGGTCTCCTTGACTTCCTTGGACTTAAGGAAAACTCAGTAACAGAATTTGGAAAAAACAAGAAGGACTAACACCCATACACTACCAGAACACACAAGGATGGAACCTAGAACATCACAATAGGACAGGTGCAAAGAAACAGGAAAAAGTAGCAGCTCCTTTGCTCACTCTACTGCTCTGCCTGAAATAACCAGAGAAAGCAAGGGAAGAATGAAAGTTGGATTTAGCAATGGAATCCCTCAAGGCTCTAAAAAGCAGCACACACATGGGGCTCACCTGAAACTCTCGGCCGGCCGGGGGTTAGGAGGGAATGAGTTGCCCTGGGAGAATAGCTGTTGGGTGGCAGGGACAGTGCTGGAGGAGATGCCTTTACTCTGATCTGTGGACCAAAAGGAGTCGGGGGAGGGCCGGTCAAGGGGCTGTAGTATACAGTTCAGCAAGTTCCTACTTACTCATGAGGCAGTCTATGATTACGTGGAAATATGCCGGAAGATTACTAATTAGACAGTAACAGGCTTACAAGTCAGAATTTAAGAATGAGAATTTTAAAAAGGATTAAGAAACATACCTGCACTGATATTAGAAAAGATTTCTGAAAATCTTGGGTCTCTATCCTGGGCAAACAGAACGTCTGACTTTTCAAGAGTCTTGCTATGTTCTGGCCCTGTAGATGCCACAGGCTGAACAGAAACCTATGGAATAAAATGACGAAAATAATCATTAAAGGTTTAACAAAATTCAATAATTCTAAAATTAACATAAAATATACACACACTCTGACTGGCACTAGGGGATATTTTTAAAGGAAATGCTCACTGTTCTGTTCAAAGATGAAATACACTCGCCTGGGAATGATTATAGCTGGACAATCCATCTCTTCCTGATACCATGTCCAATTCTGTTTGTTGTTGCCTATATGATAATTAATGAGGAGAAAAACAAGAAAAAGGGTTTTAAAAATCAGTTGAAAGGGCTTCAGAAAAAAAAAAACCTAATGAAAAATGGGATTGCAGATGGCCACCCCTTGGTGTTGTGACTATTCAGTAGATGACTATTAAAAATAAATAAATAAATAAAATTTAAAAAAATAAAAAAAAATTAAAAAAAAAAAAAAAGTAGATGACTATTTCACCATTTCTTACCTGGGTGCCAGCTGCCCAGAGCCCATCTCTAGGGGTAAATTAGCTGTGGGACCTAGCTGAGACCTCTGGACTGTGTTAGACAGTGTAGGCCGTGGTTCCTGGCTAGAGTTCCTATGAAAATAAAGACAAGAACAGAGGAGAAAAAAAAAAGAAATTTGACTCTGTTTAGAAAGTTTTATATATTCGTACGTAGGTGGAATAACCAGTAATCTTTAAAGTCTAATCCCATATGTACTCACTCTCCATGATGAATCCATTACGTATTATAAACATGTACTAATAAAAAAGTATACTAATAAAGTATAATTCTATAATTCAAATTATTGACAACATTGCATAAATAGAATCTATGTCCCAAGGTACAAGGGTTCAACCTTTGGCTTCTAATTCCTAGGTATTCAATACTTAGCTATTATAAGTGTATGTTTACTGTGTTTTTTAAAACCATAAGTAAAAAACAGAAAGACACTAAAATGTTATTAAAGACTATCTCAAATATGAATTGTTTAAATCTTTTTGAACTTTTAATAGCCTCCAAATTAAACAACAAAAAAATTAAGCCAGATAAGGTGGCATATGCCTTTAATACCAGCTACTTTGGAGCCTGAGATAGGAGGATTGCAAATTCAAGGTCATGCCAGGCAACTGACCAAGACCCTTTCTCAAAAGAAAAAAGAATAGGGCTGCAATGTAGCTTAGCAGTCCTTTGTCTACCCTGGGCAAGGCCCTGGGTTTGAGCCCCAGCACCACTGCCACCAAAAAAGGAAAAAATTATTGTGGGAAATAATACATAAAAGAGAGGAAACAATCATTACCAGACTCTAAAGTCCTTAAAAGAGCTTAAGGTTTTCAAAATTTGGAGCTGAGAAATGTACCTCAGTGATAGGGTGTTTGCCTAAAATGCATAAGACCCTGTGTCTGATCCCCAACGCTATCAAAAAAATAAAAATTTTAGAAAATTTCTAAAATTAAATGGAAACAGAAAAGTGATGGCCCTTGCTCATAAGTCCAGATACTCAGGAGGATTTCAAGTTTGAGACCAGCCACAGCAACATAGTGAGAACCTGTCTCAAAATCAAATTTAAAAAAGAGCTAGGGATGGTTCG
Organism: Dinomys branickii; assembly: GCA_004027595.1. NCBI lineage: Eukaryota > Metazoa > Chordata > Mammalia > Rodentia > Dinomyidae > Dinomys > Dinomys branickii. The sequence continues at coordinate 12,064 of PVLD010015483.1, read as the reverse complement.
GTTGGTAGGGCATTTGCCTAGAATGTGTGAGGCCCTGGGTTAGCAACTTCAGGACAACAAACAATAATGATTAAGACATATTTGAGTCCTAAATTAATAAAAATTTCTAACTCTGTTTACTGTGCTTTACTAAGTTAGCAAAGAGCTACCCCTATGACCCTTAAAGGTCAAATGGGATAATACTATTATCCCAGGTATTATTAACTCCTATTCACAATCTGACCTCTAAGAGGTAGGTTCAAACCAACCCTACAGAAGCGGCCTGAATGGTGTGGCGAGTGACCTGACCACTGGTGCCACTGCGGTGGTGCTATGCTTGCGTCCAGGTGCTCCCCAGAGCCTCGAGCAGTCATAGGTGAGGCTTTTCGGAGGCGGTGGCTGGATCCAGGGTGTGTGATGCTGGGGTTAAGGGTGACCCAGTCTGGGCCTGGATCAAACACGAAGGCAGGTGTGATTGCTGCTGCCCGCTGCTTCTTCACTGCCGCTTCTGCTGCTTTGCTGCTCTGCTGCCCCTGGCATGCCCTGCTGTCCCACAGACTGCTCCTCCCTGTAACGGCCCTCTGCCCTGCTACCTGCCTTGGAGCCAGGGGCTATGGACTTCAATCTCTACAAACTGTGAGCCAAAAGAACTCCTTCCTCCTGTAACTTGTGAGTGTTGGGCATTCTGTCACAGCAACAAGATAACTAGGACAGATATGGGTACCAGAGAAATGGGGTTGTTGCTGTGATTGTACCTGACCACGTAGCTCAAATGCCTTTGGAACTGGCTTGTGGGATGGGTTTGGAAAGGTTTGGAGGTGCCAGCTGAAGCAGCAGCTCTAATGTGCTGTAGGCTGTACTTAATGTGAGATTCTGGTCAGAGCTCAGAAGACCAGAAGGCTGACAGAAATACAGAGTAAAATCTCTGAAACTATGAGGTAAAATCTTTCCTCCTTTGTTTTTCTCAGGTTATTTGGTCACAGCAGCAGAAAGCTAACATATCATGTAGCCCAGTAATTCCTGAGTGTACACTAAGAGGAATAAAAGCAGACTTTCACATGAAAACTCATATAGGAATGTTCACAAGCAGCATTCAAAATGTGTTATAGGCACATGACGGCATATTATTTGGCAGGAAGAAGAAATCAAGGACTGATACATGCTATAACATGAATGACCCTTAAGATGTTACATGTTTTACTAATGTCACAAAGGAATCACTTATTCTGTGATCCTACTTACATTAAACATCTAGAAAAGGGAAATTTATAGAGGCAGTAAATTAAGCTGTTATAGGACTTCAAAGGAAATGGGGAGACTGGAGAATGATTTTACTGGACATTGTTGTTGTTTTTTGGGGTCAGGGTCTTGGCATGTAGTTCAGGCTGGTCTGGAACTCACTATGTAGCCCAGGCTGATCTTGAACTTACAGTGATCCTCCTGCCTCTGCTTCCCAAGTGCTAGGATTAGAGGCATGTACCACCACAGCCAGCAGTAAATCACATTTCTTTAGTGAGAATGAAAAATATGCTGAAATTAGATTGTGATAATAGTTAAACAATTGTGTGGTACGCTAAAAACACTGTATGCTTTCAGTGGGTAAACTGTACAGTATGTGAAATGTATCTGAGTAAAGTTATTTTTTAAAAGTTGAAAAAGCAAGCTCAAAGCAAGGAACAGAAACTAATGAGTATGGGATATAATTGTGGTCTGAGGCAAATCATGGTCCATGGACCCAATCTATCTCATTGCCTGTCTTTATAAATAAAGGTTTATTGGAACAAAGCCACGTTAATTTAATTTCTATATAAATATTTTCTATATAAATATTTTCAAGCTGTAACACCAGAGTGTTACAACGTATATTGTATGGCCCACAAAGTCTAAAATATTTACTACCTGGTTCTTTACAGAAAATTTGCCCAACCCTGGCTCTAAATGAAAATTGTGACAGACTGAAGCAATAAACTGGTTATAAATAAAATCATAACACTGAAATATAAATAAATCCTTTCATCTGAGGACATGCTCTCTGGATTATTATTAAAATCTTTCTCTACCTTGATTGACTATATCAAATCCTGTAAGATGGAAAAGAAGAAAAAAAAAAAGGAAAAGAAGGAACTTTAAGTTAATACCATTTAGCACTAGAAAAGAAGGAAAGGAGGTAGCTTTATAAGGCTAAGCAGACTTAGCACATGAGAAATGCCAACTCTGGAAAAGGAATGAAGGGTACATACTTCACATTGGTATTGGTACAGATGATGTACTCAATTTCATCCGAGTAAGGGTTCTGGAAGGTAAAGGAGCTGGTTCTCATCCAGAGCCACTCTCGATTCTTAGACCGAAACCGGAACATGACAGACAGCACCTGGCCTTTTAACTTCACCACCTGAAAGGTTTCCACACTATCAGTGAAGTATCAGGGGAAAGGGCACACCCCTCAATTACATAAAAATTTTACCTTTCTACAACCCTAAAACTCTTTGGTGATTTCCCTGAAGCACCAGTCTCTTTCAAGGTTAAGACAACATAAAAAGGCTAGGGATGTAGCTCAGTGGTGGCGCATTTGCCTGGAGTGTACAAGGCCCTCGGTTTGATCCCTAGTACCAACCCATACCCCAAAACACCCCAAAACAAGCAACCAAAACACCAAGGCAGGAAAAACTAAGTGACTAAATAAGGAGAAAGTGTATTTATCACATTTCTTCCCAGAGTTCAGTGTGATCTGACCATTCTAGTCAAATAGGAAAAACAATTATTTCTAGGAGAGAATGGTATTTCCCCATTTTTGTTAAGAAGTCTATTAAAGAAATGCTGGGTTACCTTTACAAATCTAAACCAGAAATTTAAGTTTGATGACATTGACTATAGCCTATGCATTGCTCTTTCATTCTAGTTTTTTCCCTTACACCTGAGAATTTATTTTCATAGTACCCATAGAGGTTTCTACAAATAAAACTAAACTGACTTTAGTCTTTAGTCTTATTTTGCTTTTGTTTTATAAAAATAATCTCCACACAAAAAATAATTTTATATTAGTTTCTAGTGTTATGAAACAAAATAATCTTTTAATATTTGCTAACAGTAGCAAATAAATATACCACTATGTGTTAACCACTGGGGCTATGTACCTTATTTGCATTAACTTATTTAAACTTCCCAACAACTCTCTGAATCTTGCTATTATTATGCCTATTACATCTTTAAGAACTCTACTGAGACTTACAGAGCTTAATTAACTTGTTTAATAGAAGTTGCTATCTAATAAAGCCAAGTCTATTAAATTCACCAAATAATTTTTAAGTGGTAATTATCTACAAAATAATTTTGGGAAATAAATATTTCTACTATACTCCACAGACCAGTAAATCCTGTAATTAAACTTAAACAGCTTGAAGATAGTTCCTTGGATAAAACTAGTTGGATACAAGATAGTAATTAGCCATAGCCAAAGCCAAAGCCAAAGGGAAATTCCTTGGACAAACCAAGCATAGTGGCACATGCCTGCAATCCCAGTATTTGGGAAGATGATACAGGAGGATCACTCTGAGTTTGAGGTCAGCCTGGGCTAAATAGTGAGACCTTATCTCAAAAATAAATAAATAAACAAATAAATAAATGAAATTCCTTGGACATTATCCATAATTTCTATGTATTATCTAAGTACAAAACACATGGAACTGTAATGCCTGTCAAGTGCTCAGTTAATCAATGATCAACATGAGCATGGAGCAATGTGCTAAGTAGATAAAATGTGGTTAAGAACCAAACCAGGACAAAAAGTTACCTGTTGGAAGCTGTCTCTTAGAAGCTGCTGGTCTTCAGGATGACAGAATTCTACAATATTCTTTCCTAAGAGTTCCTAGAAGAGACAAAGAAGAGTATGATACTATACACACTTTCATGGTCATCTAACTTGCTCTGTTCATTACCTGGAAACTAGATTTATTTCTCCTGTCTTAACCCTAAAATTATAAGTAAGTGTGAGGAGGGAGAAAAAAGATGAAAAAATTGGAAATCTGCTACATACATAGCTGGCTTCTAGCACATTTCCCTTTTTCAGAATACCAAACATTTATTTAAATAGTACTTATTATAAACTTGAGGAACAATTTACTTAATTCATTCTTTTAAAGTGTATAATGATCATTCCTAGTAGTATAAGCATTACTACAATCTATTTTTACAATATGTTCACTGGACCAAAAACTCCTTTACACAATGCATGTCTGTACTCCCAGCCAACCACTGATGTGCTTTCTGCCTATGTTAGTTTTGCCTTTGCTAGGAATTTCAAACGGAGTCATTAAACACATAGCATTTTGGCTCTGGCTTATTTCAGTAACCGTAGTATCTGTGAAATTAATCTATGTTGTTCTTTATTCTTTTTATTCCTTTCTTAGGAATGTTTAAGTTGTTCCACTTCTGGGCTATTTTAAATGATACAGCTATGAACATTTGTGTATATATCTTTGGGTTTTTTTAGAACAGAAACATTCATTGGAGTATTTTAGGTGATTTTGTGTAACGTGAGTTAAGTTGTAAGGATTTTTTGCATATGGATATGAAACTGTCCCATCACTTGTTGAAAAGACCACATCAATGAACTATCATGGCACCCTGCTGAAAATCAACTGACTATAAATGTAAAAACAAACTCTATTCTAGTCTGTTGACCAAAATATCTATCCTTACACTAACAGCTCATTGTCTTGGTAACAAGCTCTATAACAGGTGCTCACTTGGGTAGTAGAAGTTCTCCAACTCTGCCTTCTACTTGCAAGAGCACTCCTTCACCCATCATCTCATGCAGTCATAGCCTGAAGTACTGCCATGGCACTGACAGTTTTGAAAGTTTACATAATACGTCAATTCAAGGATAGTTAATGGGTTTGTTAAGTGAATAAGTTATAACTGATGGTAAATTTGTATATTTTATAGGTATAATTATTACTCCTCTAAGCCATATCAGTATAACCAATTAAAATAAGCACTTTAAAATGAAAAGTAATAAAAATTATTGACAGTAATTATTATTATTGACAGTAATAAAAATGAATACACACTTATGCCTTCTGTTCCCACAGTTTCATAAGCCGTATTTCTCTAGAGGAAATAACAGTTTTGGTAGGAAGAATAAATTTAGCTACTGATAGACTAAGACTATGTCTTTTTCTGAATTGGAGCTGACATGCTTTGGCTATCTCTGCAAGAATACAGTTATGTAACCTCAACACTGGCAAGGGAAAACAGGGGCCAAAGTGTGAGTGATGTCACAGTTGTAGCTCCTCACCTGTGGCTGGTAGCCAACAGTGGCCACACAGCGGTGATCCACAAAAGTGAATATCCCCTCAATGTTGTGGCGGGAGATGAACTCTGTTGGCTGACAAACATTACTCATGTCTGTACAGTTAGGAGAACTAGTTACCTAAGAGTGGGGAAATGAAGTAAAATGAAACCATTATTTATGAACATATTTTGGACCTTTCATAGGTATTTGCATAGCATGAGACTTTTAGTTTCAGGAATTTCTGAACTTTCACATCTCATCCTAAGAGGGCAAAATATAGCAGTTACAATCAGATAAAGATTAGCTATACTCCCATTTATCTGCCCTTTAACAGGTTAGCAAACAAAAAATGAATTCAACCCAAAGCCCACTTACTTTTATCTGATTAGCCTATACTTCTTATTTACACAGGAAAATTATGGTTTAAATAACAAAGAAACTTATCTTTACTTAGGAGAAGAAGCAAAATAATTGTACTTGCCTACTGTTAGTCATGTAATGATAAAAGGATTTTCTCCAGATGGACATGATGCTGCCTATAACCCCAGTAGTCCTAACCCCAGTAGTCCTGACCAGCAGAGGCAAGGAGACTCAGTTTTAGCCCAGCCTGGGCAACTTAACAAGATCCTGTCTCAAGTTTTTTTTTTTTTTTAACTGATGTAGCTAGTGTGAAGGCCTTGGATCCCCAGTACTGAAAGAAAAGAAGCAGGGGTTGGGAGAATTAACTACAAATAGAAAATTCAGCATTATATAGCTAAAAATAAGGGGGGCTAGGTACGGCCGACAGTCCCCACACTCAGGAGGCTATGGAAGGAGGATCACTTGAGCTCAGAAGTTCAAGGTCAGCCTTGGCAACATAGTGGACCTATTATCAACAACAACGATAAGGGGAAAAGACTTCCATCTTTTCATATTCTTCAAGTTTTGCTAGCCAGGGATATAGCTCAGTGGTACAAGTGCCTGCCTGGCAAGCGCAAGGTCCTGAGTTCAATTCCTGGCACACACACAAAAAAAGTTTTGCTAAATCAAAGAGGAGCAATATTCACTATAAACACACTTCCTCAAATGTTCAGAATTTTATGGAATTCTTCACTTGTATTCAGATAGTAAAAGAAAATTTACATGGACAATTTCTAAAAGAAAGTCCTAAATGAAGAGGTGAGGATATAGAAAATTCACACTTGCCTGCAATCTGCCAATGGCAACCAAGCAAAACTTGCTTCCCTGGCCAGCCTCTGGATCATCGTCTGGGAGGGAAACACCTTTAGGAAGGTGAGATGAAAAGGAATAAGAGATTTCATGAAGGCCTTCAAAAGTCAGATGAGTTATGATTCAAAATGCAGTTAGGTATGCGGAAGCTAGGAATACAGCAAGAGAGTGGTTAATTATAAGAATAAACAATTACACAGAAATTATTGTATGTGCCAGTCATTGTTTTAACTGTAAATATGTGTTTGTACAAAGATAATATATTTAATCCATATGAACTATAATAAACTGGGAAGTACAAGTCCCTCCCAAAGAAGTCTAAAAACCATGCTGGCAAAATCACACATAAAGTCAAACTTCCTCTGACCATATCACAGGAGACAGATGTTTTGCCAAACCTATAACTTTTAAAGTAAGTGAACAGCCAAAAATGAAATTGTACCAAACACCAATAGTTATTTTTGACCCTTGGAAAAGACAAAAGCCAAGTTCTACATATGGGGAGGGAAGGATATATTCTCCTCTATTCTTTGCATATTTATCTTCTTTTTATACAGAAAAATAGTATTTCCCTGATCAGTACACAAAAGCATAAAAAAAAAATCACACATACTTTATATATATTCTTATATAATATAAATTTTGGGGGGGGTCTTTTTTGAGACAGAGTCTTGTTATGCAGTTCAGGCTGGCCTTGAGCTCACTTTGTAACCCAGGCTGGGTTACAAAACTCAAAACAATCCTCCTGCCTCGGCCTCCCAAGTGCTGGGATTACAGGCGTGCGCCTCCACGCCCGGCTTTTTTTACATAATATAAAGGCTAAAAAGTTCAAACGTCATTACCTACACTACTTTAATTTTTCTTGACTATATGTTTATTGGGTGCCTGTCATATGCCAGGCACTGCGATGCTTTCCTTACATTAAATCTAATCCTCATAATAACCTGATATAGGATGTATTATCAGCAACTTAAAGAGAAAAAGTTTAAGTAACTTAACCTAGGTTATACTGTAATAGAAAAAAGTCTGAAATCAAACATAGATTTTTCCAAATAAAAGGTTAATCTCTTCCCAAATTATATATACTACCTAACCTCTTTAGTTTTTGTCTCCCCACAATTTCTACTTATCAGTAATGACCATCAAGCAGGGAAAAAGTTAAGGTGGTAAGATTTAGAAGCTTTTGACAAGTGAACTTAACTTTTTTCCTTCCCTTTTTTATTAGTGTATGTCTGTGATACATACTAAATACCCTCGTCATGAGGAACTGGTACATATACACACTGTATCTTCAGGTTTTTACTCTTTCTTCACCTCCTCTCCTTCCTTTTTCCTCCTATTCCTGGATCCCCTTCTCTTCCTGCTTCCTATAAGTTATTTAATTTTTAAAAAGCTGATCCCCAAGCCCCAACCACTTCTCATATTGCTGTACGACCTCAAGTTCAAATAAAGCTACTCTGCTCTCAGCTCAACTTAGAGCCTTTGCAGGGAATATCATCTTCACAAATTATTACAATTAAGCCATCTTCCCACTGTCCCATGCATTAAACGCTAACGCTTCTTTGCAATGACTGCTTAGAACATTGGCATTCAGTACACATTATTATGAACTGTCACATTTAAACACTACTCTCTTAAGCTTGGCATAGTGGCACACATATGGTGCCAGCTATTTGGAAAGCTGAGGTGGAAGAACTGCTTTGCCCAAGAGTTCAAGGCCAGATGGAACAAGACAATAAAAACATTCTTTAAAAACTAAAGTTTATATCTCTTAAAGAACTATATTCTCAGGGCCGGGGATATAGCTCAATGGCATAAGCACCTGCCTGGCAAGCATGAGGTCATGAGTTTGATTCTTGGTACTCCCCCGAAGAAACTATACTCTCCAATATAACCAATACTGAGCCATTTTTAAGTTTGAGCAATCCATCTGCCCAATTGAAATATATAAGATCAATAACGGATGTGAGGAAGTCTTCTTTGTCCCACTTTCTTTCAACTTAAACCAAGTACATTTCATATAGCAGGTACATAATAAATGTTGTAACAACTAAATGTTGGGAAAAAAAAAATGTTGGTAACTTTCTTGGATTCTGAGGAACTTTCCTACCTGCTGGAGGCCAGGCCTTGATGTAGCCTGTGCAGTGGACCACTACAAAGTGAGGTTCTCCATCCTTCACAGAGCCAAGTCCATTCCTAAAAAAGTTACAGAAGTCAGGGGGAAAACACTACAAAATAAATGCTAACTTTAACTTTCAGCTCTTGAGTGCTTAGAAAACAGGATAGGCCAGGCCTGGTGACACACACCTTGTAATCCCACCACTCTGGAAGCTGAGGCAGGAGGACCACTTCTGAGTTCAAGGCCAGCCTGGGCTACATAGTAAATTCCAAACAACCTGAACTACATAGCAAGATCTTATCTCAAAACACCATAAACAAAAAAACAAAACAAAAACAAATAAAAACCAAAACAAAACAGGGTATTTGGTGCTTAGGTCATCAAAAAGTAACCACCAGATTTTCAACCCTTGCCAAAGTAAAACAACCAATAGGTACTGACTAGCAGAAGAAAAATAAGCAAGCAGGACAGACAAGAAAAGCTTTACATCTTAGGGCAATAGTCCAGAAAAAAGTAACTATGAGGTAAGGGATAAGCATGAGGGCTGCTGAAGGCAAAGCTGCAGTAAGTTAGGGCACAAAGGGATGCTCCCTACCACGCCTTCGGTCTTCATTGCTTACCTGCATCTATTTCTCATAAAGCTCAGTCTATTCATGGAGACTGGGTCCACAGAGCTGTTACCACACCTGTTTTAAAGAACAAGGAGATTAAAAGTCAAGCTACATTATCAATGAACTTTTCATAGTAACAGGACAACAGGCTCTGGATACAATTAGACACAGAAAACTCCTAACAATGTTTTTAACAAGAAAAAAGGACAAAGGCAAGTCAATTTTGGTATTTCTAAAATGTAACAGTGTCTCACAGCCCACAGGGCAGCACAAGCCCATAACCCCAATACTCTGGACAGCTGAGGCAATAGTGACGACTTGTCTCACATAGAAAGGGCTCAGTGCTAAGGCCCTGGGAGTGTGTGGTAGCGGTAAGGGGCTGCCTCATAGCTGTGCAAATGCAGAGATCCTCTCCATGAAAAGCTGATAAATCTTTTCTGTAAAGGATCAGAGGGTGAATATTCTCAGCTTCGTGAGCATACAATCCACTGCAACTGATCAGCTTTGGCATTATGGTGTGAAAGTAGGCACGGGCCACATGTAAAGGAACGGGCCTGGCTACGCTCCAGTAAACTTCATTCACAATAAAGAGAGGTGCTTTGCTGACTCCTGCTCTACAGGAGCCCTAGTCTATCTGCTCCATTTCACTATTATCCATCTTGCTCCTGCCTACCTCTTTACATTAGCCATCGCCACATGTGGGGAAATTCTCTCCAACTTTACTTTTCTTCTCTCATCTCTTTAAAATAAAACAAACCAATAAAACTTGCATAGACTTTAAAATGTACCATGCTCTAAGTATCTTCACGTATGTTAATCCATCTAAGCATAACTTTATAAAGTTAGTATTAGTATCATCTCTAATAATAGAAGATGAAGTCAAAGCATAAAAAACTCTTGGGCTGGGGATATAGCTCAGTGGAATAAGTGCCTGCCTGGCAAGTGCAAGATCCTGAGTTCGATCCCTGGTACCGCCAAAAAAAAAAAAAAAAAAAAGCATAAAAAACTCATGTACTCTGTCCAAGGTTTTCAGAAGATAGTGTCAAAGCTAGAATTGAAATCCATAGAATAGTATAGATTTGCCAGGCGTGGGACATGCCAAGCACATGGGATTTGCCTGGGATTTGCACGTGGGATTTGCCAGGCACATGCCTGTAATCCCAGCACTCGAGAGGCTGAGGCAGGAGGATCGTTGCAAGTTCAAGACCAGCGTGGGCTACAAAGTGAGCTCAAGGCCAACCTGAACTGCATAGCGACACCCTGTCTCAAAAAGACCAAAAAAAAAAAAAAAAAAAAAGTATAGATTCAAACAAAATCCAGCAGTCTCAGTCCAGCAACTACTCTAAATTATTAATACAATTTTCTACCTTTTCCAGGAAAACTTTCTCTTTCTTTTGTTGTTTCTTTAGTTTGTGTGGTTTGGGGTTTTTTGAGACAGGTTCTCACTATGTAGTTCAGGTTAGCCTTAAACTTACTAGGTAGCCCTGGCTAGTCTTGAACTGGCTGCAACCCGTTTGCCTCAGCCTCCAAGTACAGGATTACAGGTGTGCACCACCACTCTCAGCCAGGAAACCTTTCTTAATACCCTACCTATTGTCTGTACTAGGCATCCTCTCAGTATAACACAGCTGAACTTCAGAATACAACCTGAGAGGCCTTCGCAGGTGATAGCTTGGTGGTAGAGTGCTTGCCTAGCCCATGTGAGGCTCTGGGCTGAATCCCTAGCACCAAAAAAATACAGTGGGGGAGTGGGAAAGAAGGAGGGAGGGGTTGGGAGGGCAGAGAGGGAGAGAGCGACCTTTTTTTCCCTATCTCTCCCCCTCCCACATGTCTGGTAAGCACTCTACCATTGAGGTACACACTCCAACACTAAGAGATGACTTTTCCACCTGTATAGAATAGACCATCATTCTTTGTAAAAAATCCTAAAATGTACAGTACAGCATATAATTCATAAACACGAAACAGTATTTTTTTTTTTTGTCTTTTTGAGACAGGGTCTCACTATGCACTTCAGGCTGGCCTTAAGCTCACTTTGTAACCCAGGCTGGTCTTGAACTCAATGATCCTCCTGCCTCAGCCTCCTGAGTGCTGGGATTATAGGAGTGCACCACCACACTCAGCCTTTTTAAACAGTAATTTAAAGACTTAAAAGATATCTCAAATTTCTAACCTAATAATAACTATTAATAATAATAATATATTAATGGTCTGAGTACACAGGAGCTGCCTGGAGATATAAAGGGAAAAAATACAGGTTTTAGAGTCAAGACTACTATGGATTATAACAAAATTCTGCGTCAGACAGTGTCAGTGGAATCCTGGAAAATTAACTGCTTTGAATCAGTTTTTAATCAGCAAAATGGTAACTAGGAATCTTACTCCATAGGCCAGCTGTGGGAATGAAGATGACAGATACAAAGCATCCATCACAGTGTTCGATCCCTTACCAAACATTTTATTTATGTTATAATCCATTTGGATTTTGAGAATTACATTTAACTCAGCTGGAATGTAGATTTAAAAATGCTCACTCCTTGCACAGAAATAAAAACCTTACCTCTTGATTATTCCTATGCCAAATCACCTGACACTCACCTCATTCGACAAATAAATGATCTTCTTGAGCCCATACACATTCTCATGGAAGACTGCTGACCTTCCTTTTTCACTGTTCCAGTTTTCAGATCCAGGATGCGCCCTGAGAAAGGCGTGAAGAGCAGTCTGGAGTGCGTTCTTGTGAGCAGGGAGGGGGCAATGCTGGAGGTGAGGGTGAGGCGGCGTCCCACTCACAGCCCCAACCTCCTCCTTAGAGCAGGCCAAGCAACAGGCTTTTTTTTTTTTTAAGCATTA